>PVJC01024060.1:0-25858 GCA_004026665.1 Murina feae
ACACACACACACACACACACACACACACACACACACACACAGAAGGCGCCTGGAAGACTGGAGCCATCATAGGACATCCACTGAGGGGTCCCAGACTGTGAGAGGGCACAGGCCGGGCTGAGGGACTCCCTGCACCCCGAGTGCACAAATTTTTGTGCACCGGGCCCCTAGTATTATATAACTATCCCACATGTGGATAACTGAGTAAGAGAATTCCTAATACAATGTCATTCTTAATATGTAGTGAAAGGACAATAATCAACTAATCAGTTGTTACTGACATCTACGTACAAGTGTAAATATGGAAGCACTGTAATATGCAAATAATTTAGACATCAAGATAAAAAATGTCCCCTTTTATGAAGTTAAGTTATATCAATGTCTTCCCCCTCATTCCCAAGGAGAAAACTTAGTGCGAACTTGAATTTCTTACAGTAAACAATTTCAGGGCATATATGCCACTTCAATGTTAATCTGATTGGCTGTATTAATTTCCTGCTTAAAATTAAATCACTCTAAAAAAATTAAAAACTTCTTTTAAGACCTCATAACCCATTCTGCCCCATTTTGGCTGCTCTAGTCCCATCCTCTGTTTCTCTCCCTTGCACACTAAATCTCACCATACCAAACTGTTTATAGTCCCCTCATATGCCAGCAATTCAACAGTATTTCAGAATTCACTCTATTAAGCTTGGAGTCAGACAGATTTAGAATCCACATCCTGCCATTTACCCATTATTAGTTATTCAACTTTTATGAGCCTTGATTTCCTTGTCTATAAAATGGGACTAATGTTGCCCTCCTGGAATCTTTTTTTTTTTTTTTTTTAAGAATCAGAGGAGACAATATATAGAAAACTCTTGGAATAAAGCCAGGTTTCTGGATGTGCTGAACAAAATTTCTTTTCTTTAGATCTTTTAACTTTATTTTGATTAATTTTTCCTGTATGTGTAACGTTTAAATTATAGGCTCTGAAATTAAGCTTCCCGAGAATTTATCTCCTCGGCAAAACTACTAGTAGCTAAGTAACATAGTAAACTAAGATTTAGTTTGCTCATCTGTAAACTAGAAATAATAAAACTGTCACCCATAGCTTTGTTGTGAAAACTACATGAAACAGTGTCTACTTCTGTAAGAGTCTGTCATTTTGTTATGATGAAAAGAGGCCAAGCAGATGTGATCTTCAGAAATACTAATGAAGAAATATAAAAAGAGAAAATGCCAACACAAAACTAGCAGGTTATGTAAACAGCAATAGTGGGAGTAATAGATTTTAACAGACTGAACCATTTGTAGCCACTGTTTAAACAGCCTGAGGGCATTATGGAATTGGTACTAATCTCTCTCTCTCTATATATATAAAAATCCAGCAACCGTAACAGCATAATGACCGTAATGATGGTTAGATCAGAACCACCACACCCCTAGCCAGGCTGGCCCCACTCCCCAGGGAGTGGTTAGGGCCACCCCTAGGCAACCCAATAGGGTGTGAGTTTAATGGGGGAAAGTCAAAGAAATAGGGGGAAGTTCTTAAGGGTCTGCGGGGTTGGGGTGGTCCCTCCAGAGTAGATTTGGAGTTGGCTGGGGAAGGAAGTGGAAAATCCGATTAGAAAATGGCATCACCGCTGGCCTCCACCCGAAATGGAGCTGCTGGCCGAGCACCTGCCGAAGCCGCTGCCCCTGGACCAGCAGATGGAGACTGAGCCCTTCCTGGAGGCGGTGTCCCCCCTGCCGCCCTTCTTCCATTGCCTCGGGTCCCCAGTGTTTACGCCCATCAAGGCAGACATAGTGGTAACATCGCGAGAACCAAAGCTGTGCACAACAGCCGCCCGGCCAACTTCCGACCCTGCAGAACATCCGGGAGGCGGAGAAGCAAATGCATGGAGCACAGTGGCCCCAAGTGGGGGCCCGCTGGCCTCATGTGGCTGAAAGGGGGCCTCGGCTTCATCCAGGTCTCCTTACAGAGCATCTGCGACGGGGAGCGGGAGGAGAGCCACCCCAACCTTGTCTGTGTCAGCGCCACCCAGGCCTGCGAGATGCGCTCAGAAGGACCGCGGCTGGCCGCACCCTGGGAGTCCAACCTCCTGAAAGGCTCTCCAAGGGCCAGAACGTGACGGAGGACGAGTGCCTGGAGAGGGTCCCCCTGTTCCCAGTCAGCTACACGGCCAGCATGGACGTCATCCACGAGATGTGCACCAAGGTGAACGCTGAGCTCAGCTACAAGGTGCAGGCGTGCCCAGCGGCCGGCACTCCCAGAAACAGAGGAGCCAGAGTCACTGTGAAGAAGCTGGCAGGTCGCCGGCCTGCGTCCCCCAGAGCAGCCCAGAGTTGGTTGGAGGTTCAGCCCTGGGTTCTGAAAAGTCATTTTTGGGGTCTATCCTAACAGAGCAATAAATAACCACCCTACTTCGAATCACCTTTAATTTCATGGCAGCACAGATCGACTGCCTTCATTTCAGGGTGATAAAAATCTGTTAATGTTGCTAATAAGTCAAGTCCTAGGGTTTTCATCCCCGTTCCCCCACGTGGTGCGTGACTCTGGGGGAGCCCTGTCATACACCTCATTTTAAAAATGAGGATCTGGTGCAGTGATGTTTCAGGTCATGTAAGGACCACGAGGAGTCTGACTTGAAATTATGCAGAATTTTTTTTTAAAGCAGACTGCTGTGTGCTCTCCTGTGGTTGCACAGCCCAGCGTCACAGCGTTGTCAGTATAGACCCCGCTCTTTCCTACTGTCTTTTTCCAGTCAGTTTTTTATAGTTGAAAACAACCAGCAAGGCTTTGAAGACCTTGACCAAGGGGACCTTATTTTAAAGCTATCAGGTATGAGTAACTGACCCCAGATGACTGAATTTGCATTTTTCTGCATAAGTATTTTCTTCAGGGACAACCTACCCACCTAAGAAACTACCTATCATGTGTGTTCTCTCAGAGGGGAGACCACAAGCCCTCCCAATGCCAAGACCCAAGGAAACACCTCGCTGCCTTAGCTGTCCTCCTGGCACTAACAAGAGCTGTATTTTGAAAGTGTTGGGGTGAATAGAGGGACCCCCAAAGAATTGTTAAAAATTTTAACACATTGGGTGTGTTAAAAACCCAATGAGGAACAATTGGTGATTTTTATGCAAACACTAAATAATTCTCAATAAATAAATCTCTATTTTGGAATCACACACACAAAAAAAACAAAACCCCAAAATCTTTGGAGATAGTGAAGGGCAGTTTGTCCAGACTGCTGAGAGCTCAGAATTAGAGTTTAATTGGGATAGAAATCTTGCTAATAGCACCTGATGCCTGAAATCTGAGCACTATACTTTTAGGTTTTCCAGTTCAAGTTTTTGGAGACTGCCTTTTAAAACATTCCTGGTTGGAAAGTGTTTGTATAGACGCCCATAAGTATTAAGTATTTGCTGTGTTTACCATGCTTAGCTCTCTGTAAGGAATATGGAATAATGTTAAACGCCTCATGTTCTCAAGAAGCTTGAATTTTAAAATAAAAAATAAAGAAATATAAATATTAAAAATAAAAAAAGAAGAAGCTTGAGTTTTAGGGGTGAAATCAGGCAGGCAGGTAAGTGGTTAGAAGTCAGCAGTCCCAGTTTGTGAGAAGAATGTTGGTGGGATCGGGCCTAAACTGGTAGTCAGACATCCCCTGAAATGTCTGGGATTGTGAGAGGGTGCAGGCTGGGCTGAAGGACCCGTGCATGAAATTTGTGCCCTGGGCCTCCAGTAGGAAGATAATGCATGAGTCTGTTTTAGAATGGAAAATAGCATGTATTTCACTATGAGCTCTTATTTCAGTAAGTTTTGAAAAAATAAATGAAGTTATAATTGAACCACATGAAACTGCCATTTTTTAAGGTCATGAATGGTCCACTATCAGTGATTTGATCTAGTTAAATATATAAGGTGTTGGGAAGCTTATATTGTTATGAGTATAGAAAAGTTTGAGAATGCTTCAAATCTCATTAAACTTAACAATTCAGATGAAGTAATGAGACTGGCTTTTTTATTGGGAAACGGTGTACACACAGTACTTTAGAGATAGGTGGGAATCTGGAGTCAGGTTGCCAGGATTCTGGCTCCACTTCTTCCCATATGCTTTTTGGCATATAATGTAACCTGTATCTGACTCAGTTTCTTTATCCATAAAATAAGGATATTAATCATTATATTTTTTCATGTGAGTTTTAAACTTTGATATGTCCTTTTTTAAATGAAATATCATTCAAAAAGTTTGCACATTTTAAAATTGGATTGTTTATCTAACTATTGAGGTATAGATGTTCTTTTTATATTTTGGATACAAATGGTTTATAAGATGTATGGCTTGTAAATATTTTCTCACAATCTGTGGCTAATCTTTTTTCTTTTTTTATCTGCACCTGAGGATATGTTTATTGATTTTAGAGAGAGGGGGAAGGAGAGAGAAAAAGATTGATTGGTTGCCTCCTGTGTGCACCGTGACTGGGGATTGAACCTCCAACCTAGGTATGTACCCTGTCAGGGAATTGAACCTGCAACCTTTTGGTGTATGGGACAATGCTTCTACTTACTGAGCTACTTGGCCAAGGGTCTTTTTATTTTCTTAATAGTGTCATTTGAAGAACAGAAGATTTTTTTTTAATTTTTTTTATTTCATTGCTTAAAGTATTACAACAAGTGATAGATAAGTATTACAACAGATGATAGATAGATCTCCATTTTTCCCCCTTGCCCTTCCCCCCCTCCTCCCTAACCCCCAGTTTCCCGTGTCCACTGATTATGCTCCTATGCATGCATGCAAGTCTTGAAGAACATAAGATTTTAATTTAAAGTTGAATTTATCAATTTTTTAATGGATCTTGCTTTTTGTATCATATCTTGGAAATTTATATATTAGTTGTGCTTGTTCCTTAAGCTGTTTATTTTAAATGTACTGTTAATTAGGTAACTTAATTAAATATCTAAAGTGATTAAATGCGAGAAGGAGGATATTTCCTGTGCAAAATCATACAGAATATTGGAAAGACAACACAAAGGAGAGTGATTTTAAAAATGATATTGAATTAAACATTGGCAAGATAGTTGTCAAATACTGGGGAAAAATTAAAATTTATGATTCTACATTAAGTTTGCTCTTTGCAAATACTGGTAAGTTCTAGTTTGCTTAAAAGAATTTAAAAAATAACCCTGAACTTCATAGATAAGTCTTTATGGAATTATGCAGAGAACAGGTTCAATCAGCACACCCAAATAAAAAAATTCAAAAGACCTTTGTTCTACAACAGAAAACTGGAAAATGACTACACAGCATTAAATTAAAGTACAATGTGTGTGTACATATACATATATTTTTAAGCTAAACAATTTTCAATTAATAGTGATCTATAAATCCCATTGTGTCATTTTGTCAGACAAGACCTCCTGGTTGGAGGTTGGGGAAATTATTTAATTATATTATGTCACTGGCTCCATAATATGCCTTCATATGGGAAGTAGGGGCAATACTAGAGCATGTGATTCAGAGAAAAAAAATTCTGTTATTTCACTTTGCTTCTATATTTGAATGTAAGGAAAAATATGTTAGGACAAGTAAGCAACTTCCAACTGAGATGTAACCATGTGTCTCCTAAGGTTGGGGTAGAGGGAGAGATTTTTATGAGTATGATGAGCTACTGAAGTTTCTTTGTTCAGTCAATAGTTTCTAGAAACTGTGATAGGAAATAAAATAAGAAGATGTGAACAGATGATAAAAGTTAGGGTCAATTTTTAATTCAAAACAAGATTCCGTGACAAATTGCAAAACCAAGTGATAGTCAAGCTACCCCATGGTAATAAATACTGAATGAAAAGAACTAGTCTAAGAATTCATTCTTGCATCATTGCCCTATTATGTAGCAAAATATTCATCTGGAGCCAGTCCTATTTTCTATGGGTTTGAGCATTCTTTGTTTTTTTGGTAGGTGTATACACTGGAGAAAAAGACCATTTTGCTAGATGATTTCCTTCCTTTTAATGAGGAGCCAAGTCATTAGTCTCGTTGCAATCTGATTTGACTACTGCCTTAATATGATAAAGTTTGGAAATAACTGTTGGAAAAAAAGACAAATTACTGGAGACAAGGAAGACCCCTTTCCCTGAGTTAAACCTCCATTAGTGTGTGAAGGAGCAGTGACAAAGCACTCAGTGTTCCCTTAGAGGCTCCGTAAGAGCCCAGTCTGTCTGTAAGAACCTTTGTGTGTGTGTGTGTGTGTGTGTGTGAGAGAGAGAGAGAGAGAGAGAGAGAGAGAAAGAGAGAGAGAGCTGAATAACTGACAAAGGCTAGTGTTAATGGTTGGTTTCGAGAATCTAATCCCTGGAAGGAAAGCATTTCCTTGGATAGTTTTGTAATGTGCTTGTCAAACATTTCAAACCATTTAACAGAAAGAAGCATTGTGATGACAAGACACGACATGGCCAGTTCTTTGGACGTATCTGCCAACAGAGTAATGCAATGATCCTTTGGGCTCCAGTGGCTCAGGCACAAAGGCAAACTCGTGTGGAGTATATCTTTTGACTCAGTTTTGATGTTTTGCCCTCTAAATAATTAGTTTGACTGGGCTTATTGACTTCTTTTGCATCTGTTTCCTTGCAGAATATATTATTAATGTTTTGTCCTAAGTAATATCTCCACTAGTTAATCTTAAACTTCTTTTGGAAAGCTAATAAAGTCATGTCACAGTAAGAATGTCTTTTTCCAATCTCAAAACAACACTGGAACATTGAAAAAGAAAACCGGATGGAATCTCTCTTTCTCTTGCCAGTGGAAGATTCATTTTCAGCTACATCTTTCCAAGCCAAATGCAGTAAATATTCATCTAGAATACTGAATCCAATACTAATTTATTAAAGAGATCAGTGTACCTATTCTTCTGATTTTGCAATGCATTTACTTTATGATTGTCAAGTGCTTCTCCATAAAACCAAACTAACTACTCTATCCATGATTATTGCTGGTCTCAAAGATACAATTCACCATACCAAATGGCACTCACTTCTAAGAACTAAAGATGATAAACCTTTTAATCCATCTTTTAAGTAAATTGAAAGAGAAAGGTGAGAGAAAACAAAGACTTTAGATTTAACTCAGACCAGGACTTCAGTTCACTTAGATATACTAGTATCTATTATCTTGGTTATTCTCACATCATCTGTCAGAACTTCTGTTATCAGTAGGAAGCCCTCTGTGTCTCCACCTATTACTGGTGGAAATGAAGTTCTTGGGGTGCCGTGGGAATAAGAACTTCCCGAGGCCCCACAGGAGGATGAAGTATTGTGGAAAGCTTTATTGATGATGTAAGATTAAGGGAGTTCCTCTCCAAGTTCTGATCTCTCTTTGTTTCTCCTGTCTTCCACGGAGCTAGAATTAAAACCACTGCAAGTCTTTGCTCCGTATTAAGCACAGTCCAATCTAGCATCTGGATAGCTTAGTTTGTATTCCCAGTTGCAGTCCACTGCATGTAGTGTCTGCATGCCCAGGGCCATGGGGATTTTCAGGGTCACATGGTAGGCAGATGAGGGTCAATGTACAAGTGAGTGCAAGGAAGCAGGAGCTGAGCAAGAAGTACAAGAGAATGAGAACTCATTGAGGATTATAACTGGGAGTTTAACAGATTAATTATTCAAGATTTCATGCACTTATCATAGTTCTATCCCTCCACCCCCCACAGCCAATGGCCTTTGTTCCCCAGGCTAATCTGACAGCCAAGCACCTTCCCTATGACTGATTTCACTGTGCATGCTCCCATCTTTTTTTTTGTTGGACTCCTTCTACAGTGATCTGCAGGGAATGGACCAGTGGTTTCTTGGGGAGTGTAAAGTTGCAGCTTCCTGGTGAAGCTGCCCAAATGCTTATAATGTCTGGCTTCTCCTTTGTTTCTTTTCTATACTATATAATAAAAGGCTAATATGCAAATTGACTGAACAGCAGAATGGTCACTATGATATGCACTGACCACCAGGGGCAGACGCTTAACACAGGAGCTGCCACCTGGTGGTCAGTGCGCTCCCACAGGAGGTGCACTGCTCAACCAGAAGCTGGGCTCATGGCTGGAGAATGCAGTGGCGCTGGCAGGAGCTTCTCCCACCTAGTAGCGCTAAGGCAGTTGGACATCTCCTGAGGGCTCCTGGACTGTGAGAGGGTGCAGGCCAGGCTGAGGGACCCCTGCCCCCTAATACCCACTTGAGTGCATGAATTTTGTGCACCAGGCCTCTAGTTATTAATATAATACTAGTAACTTGCTAAGTATGATTATAACACTTGGAGGAAGCAGGTAACATTTATTACTTCTTGCTGTTGCCTTCAAAATGCAAATTTAGCAGAAGAGGGAAGAAGAGCAGCAGCCCTGCAAGCAGCCTGCCCCCATCTGAGGAGTAGCAGCCTCATGAGCAGTCCACCCCTGTCGAAGGAGCAGCAACTGCATGAGCACATTGCCCCTGCCAGCCATAGGAGCCACCACTGCTGAGAGCAGCACCCACCAGAGGAGCTGCCAACAACTGAGGGGCAACTGCTGCAGCAGCAGCCAGAGGAGTTGCCATTGCCTGAAGAGCTGCTGCCACCCGAAGAGCAGCCCTTGCATGACTCAACACATAGATCTTTTGATGAGAGAGAAAAATTGAGAGACAAAGAAACCCCTAAAGGAAAGAAAAGGAGGAATCACCAGAAAAAAAGCTAAGTAAAATGGAGGCATGCATTATGCCAGAAAAAGAACTCAGAAAAAGAATTCAGTTCATAAACTTGATGGATGAAAAAAAATCAAAAACTTATATAAGATTCAAGAAGAAATAAAGAGTAATATAGCTGCAATGAAAAAGACAATGGAAAGTTTCAATAGTAGATTAGGAGAAGCAGAGGATTGATTTAACGAATTAGAAGACAGGGAAGCAAAACACACCCAATCTGAATTGCAATTGGAGAAAAAATTTAAAAGGCAGAAGGAGAGCCTAAGGGAGCTATGGGACAATATGAAATGAGAAACATATGAATAATAGGGGTTCCAGAGTGATAGGAAAAGCAACAAGGGTTAGAAAATGTGTTTGAAGAAATAATGTCAGAAAACTTCCCTGATATGGGGAAGAAAAAAGTCACACAAGTACAGAGAGTCCCAAGCAAAATGAACTCCAAAAGACCCACATGAAGACACATCGTAATTACGATGACAAACGTTCAGGACATAGAGAGAATATTAAAGGCTGTAAGGGAGAGACAGAAAGTTATGTACAAGGGATATCCCATTAGATTATCAAATGATTTCTCAACAGAAACACACAAGGCCAGAAAGGAATTGAAGGAAATTTACAAAGTGATGCAAATCAAGAGACTGAATCCAAGAATATTCTATCCAGCAAGGCTATCATTCAAAACTGAAGGGGAAATAAGTAGCTTCACAACAAGAGAAGGCTAAGGGAATTTATCACCACAAAGCCAGCAATGCAAGAAATGCTAAAGGGAATGCTGTAAAAAGAAGAAATAAAAAGGGAAGAAGGTACACAGGCACAAAAAAATATAAATAGCTACAAACAGGTACCTATGAATAATAACTTTAAACATAAATGGACTAAGTGCTCCAATTAAAAGACATTAAGTAGCTGAATGGATAAAAACACATGACTCATATATGTATATGCTGTCTACAAGAGACCCACCTCAGAATAAGGGACTCACACAGACTGAAAGTGAAGGAATAGAAAAATATCTTTCATGCAAATGGAAATGAAAAAAAAGCTGGGGTAGCAATACTTATATCTGACAAAATAGACCTCAAAGTGAAGGCCATAATAAGAGATAAAGAAGGCCATTTCATAATATTAAAGGGATCAATACAAAAGGATATAACCCTGATAAACACATATGCACACAATGCAGGAGCACCCAAATACATAAAAAAACCCTCCTGAAAGATATCAAGGGAGAGATTGACAACAATACAATCATAGTAGGGGACTTTAATACCCCACTGACATTACTGGATAAATTCTCTAGACAAAAAAATTAGCAAAGAAACAGCAATTCTAAATGACTCACTAGATCAGATAGACCTAATTGACATCTTCAGAACATTTCACCCCAAAGCCAGAGAATATACATTCTTCTCAAGTGCACATGAGACATTTTCAAAGAGAGATTCTCTCTTGAATCTCTCAAGATTCAAGAAGATTGAAAAAATATCAAGCATCTTCTCAGACCACAATGGCATATTAGAAATAAAGTACAATAAAAATAATAAAAAATTCAAACACTTGGAAGCTGAAAAGCATGCTATTAAACAATGATGGGTTATCAAAGAGATCAAAGAAGAAATTCAAAACATCCTGGAAATGAATGACAATGAAAACACAACTATCCAAAAACTATGGGACACAGTGAAAGCAGTCCTGAGAAGGAAGTTTCTAGCTCTATTGGCATACCTCAAAAAATAAAAAAAAAAGATAATAAATAATCTAATTTCACAATTTCTAAAGAATTAGAAAGAGAGGAACGAGAAAAGCCCAGAGTGAGCAGAAGAAAGGAGAAAATAAAGATCAGAGCATAAATAAACAACATAGAGATAAAAAAAAAAATACAAAAGATCAATGAAACCAAGAGCAGGTTCTTTGAAAGGATAAACAAGATTGATGAACCTCTAGCCAGGCTCACCAAGAAGCAAAGAGAAAGGACCCAAATAATCAAAATCAGAAATGAAAAAGGCAAAATAACAACAGGCCCCACATAAATAGAAAGGATTGTTAAAAAATACTATGAACAACTCTATTCCAACAAACTAGACAACATGGAGGAAATGGAAATATTCCTGGAAAAATATAACCTTCCAAAACTCAATCAGGAAGGATCTAAAAATCTCAATAGGCCAATTACTATGGAGGAAATTGAAGCAGTAATCAAAAAGCTTCCAGCAGGGGAATCTTCCCCCTCCCTATGTGGGAGTCTGTACTTGTTCTTCAGTAAATCTCCATCTTTGCTATATCAAACAAAACAAAACAAAACAAAACAAGCTTCCAGCAGTCACTGTGGAGAACAGTAAAGAATTTCCTCAAAAAATTAAAAATGATGCTCCCATTTGACCCAGTGATCCCACTTCTAGGAATATATCCCAAGAAACTAGAAATACCAGTTAGAAAGGATATATGCACCACTATATTCATAGCAGCACAATTCACCATAGCTAAGATTTGGAAACAGCCTAAGTGCCCATCATCAGATGAGTGGATTAAAAATCTGTGGTATATCTACACAATGGAATACTGCAGTGCTAAAAAAAGAAGGAATTCTTACCATTTGCAACAGCATAGATGGAACTGAAGAGCATTATGCTAAGTGAAATAAGCCAGTCAGAGAAAGATAAATATCACATGATCTCACTCATCTATGGAATATAAGGAACAACATAAACCGATGAACAAAAACAGATCCAGAAACAGAGAAGCACTGATCAGACTGTCAAACCTCAGAGGGAAGGCAGGGGAGGGTGGGGGAAAGGGGAAGAAATCAACCAAAGTACTTGTATGCATGCATATAAGCCTAACCAATGGACCCAGACACCAGGGAGGTGAGGGTATGAGTGGGGTTTGGAGGTGGAGGCATTGGGGAAATAAGGACACATATGTAATACCTTAATAAATAAAGAAAAAAGTTAAAAAAATAGAGTTCATAACAACAAAAAATAGAAAAAAACCAAATTTTCATCAACTCATGAATGGATAAACAAAATTTGGTATATTCATACAAAGGGATGATATCCTATATAATCAAAGGCTAATATGCAAATTGCCCCCTCTGGAGTTCAGCTGACCTGGAGTTCGTCTGCTCACTATGATATGTGCTGACAACCAAGGGGTGGCACAGAATGAAAGAAGGCCCTGGCCAGCAGCTGGCAGCAGGGGGAAGAAATGCCCTGATTGGCCCTGATTTCGAGCCAGGCCTAGGGATCCTATCTGTGCATGAATTTCATGTACCAGCCCTCTAGTTTAACTGTAAAAAGGAATGAAGTACTGATAAGTGTAGTTCAACATAGATAGGCCGTAAAAACATGTGAAAGAAGAAAATCACAAAATGCCACAAAGTTTACGAATGCATTTACATAATAGACAAATCTATATAGATAGGAAGTAGTTGCTGGAGGCTGGAAGGAGAGAGGAATGGGAGATGTTTCTAATGAATGTGAGGTCTCTTTGGGATAATGAAAATGCTCTAAAGCTGTCTAGTGGTAACTATTCCATGAATTCATTAAAAACTGTTAAATTGTACAATTAAAAGGAGGTAATTTTATGGTATGTGATTTAACCTCATTAAAACTGTTAAAAAAAATTGTAGCATTCCAGAAACAAGAGTTATAGAAACTCCAAATTTGTTGGCATTTAATTAAATTATTGTGTTTAAATAAACAAAACTGGGCTTTTATTTAAAACATAATTTGTGCCCTAACTGGTTTGGCTCAGTGGATAGAGCGTTGGCTTGTGGTCTGAAAAGTCCCAGGTTTGATTCTGGTCAGGGGCATGTACCTTGGTTGCAGGCACATCCCCAGTGAGGGGTGTGCAGGAGGCAGCTGATCGATGTTTCTCTCTCATTGATGTTTCTAAATCTCTATCCGTATCCCTTCCTCTCTGTAAAAATCAATAAAATATATATTTAAAAACCTCACATAATTTATAATTCATATTGATTTTACAAATTGCTCTGGTAGTCATATATGAATCAATTTTAAGACAGAGCACTCAATTAATGTATTTTTTTATTCATATTACTATTTGGAAATTCTATAAAATGGTTTACTGATCTATTTTCTGAGAAACATTCAATTTCTGCCTATCCTTTGACCATCCTCAATCACCTCCTTGTCCTTATCCCACCAAAAAACTTGTGGAAGCTTAAAAGAGTGCTTTAATTTAATGGGTGTATACATGTTCAAATGATTCACTAATCATTTTTGCTTAGGCTTATTATTATTTACTTGCTTGTCACTCTCACTTTTTTTGCATTGTCTTCTGCCATCCTTTCTACATTTTCCCAATAGGGGCAGCCTCGGAGAGAGACCATCCACCTGGATCTCCTTTAGTCAATGGATAGGCATTAACTCAAACTCGGTTGGTTAGACTCTAGCTCTGATATTTGTATCAGGGCACAGTGATAGAAGGACAGAAAATCATCGAAACTGATTTATCCTATATGAATGAATGTGGCCATTATTTCCTGTCCTCATTCCTGTCCTTTCCAAGTTTTGGATCTAAGCTTTACTCGCCATTTTGTGAACTACTCATATGCTTCCCTTAATTTCACTTTTTTGCTTAATTACCAAGAGTCAGTTTCTGCTGCAACCAATAATCCTCAACTGATCCAATACTTTGCTTCCCTTTCTGTTTTGCTTCCCTTCCTATTTCCTCCTCTTTCAGCCTCTGAACAAAAAAGATCTATAGCACACAATTCTCATGTTCTTCCTTCTCTTGCTTGGAGGCTTTCAAGGTTGAGTGAAGAATAAAATAAACGAATACAAAAATAGAAAAATGAAAATATTTAGAAGGTGCTTAATCATAACACTTTATTTTTCTTTTCAATTTAAAATTAAGAGTTCTTTAACCATATGTTGTGTATAGTTCCAAGTCTTATCTGAGTACATAAAAATACTATTAGCAGCAATATAACTTAATTCCCCCAAAAAACTACCCAGTGCCTCCAACAATTTTAGAGTTTTGGCCCATTAAAACTCATTTATGGCTTGTCTAAAACAATTAGACAATTTGATCCATGCAGTATTTATTTTCAATGGATCTGCTGCCAGATCTATGTCTTACTAATGCAATTACAAAGTTATTTTTGGAAGAAAGCATTTAATGTCTTCTCTGCAGCAGGCTGAAAGAATTTAAGTTTTGATGTCCAGTCTTTAACTATAATTAAAGGTAAATTTAAATATTTAATACAGTAGTAGAGGAGCCCCAGCTACAAAGTTTACTTAAAAATGAAGTGAGGCATTTCATTGAGTCATTTACCTCTTTTGCTTGCAGGCAGAATCAACAGAAAAGTTTGTGTTTTGTCCTTAATTCCCTTTGCCAGATATCCAACAGCTGTTGGTTTCCACCAACTGTAAACCCCCTCTTCCTGTTTTACCTTAATAGTTTTGCCCAAACCGCCTTAGATATATTGGCAATTAAAAACTCTGAAAGGTTTTTGTAAATGATAGCAGTGACCATTGTGAGTCAGAGCTGCTCAGTGGTATTAGGAACCAAAGCCAAGTCGACCAACATTAGTGCAGTTAATTTAAACGTAAACCATTTAAAAAGAAAAGAAACAGCAACAACAGCAAAACGAGACAAGGCTGGAAATCGTGCTTTTCAGGGAGAAGTAAAATGTTTTTCTGTGCTGAGGGCAATGTAGCAGATTAATATAGCTGTTATCTATCTGAATCTATAAATTATCCCTTTTATGTTAGCATACCTGATTTGTCTACATTATACTCATCATGAGAATTAACAAGTACATATACTTTGTTTAAGGTTTTTAAAGAATTGTTAGCTTGGTGTTTATTACCGCTGTAATTGTTTTTATATCTTATACATGTAGTGGTAATGTTCTAAATATTTTGGCTTAGATTTTATGAATCATAAAATAATATTTGTTGCAGATTTTCAAGTGGGACATATCATTTAAATCCAATATTGTGCTTAGGATAAGGCCTTATACTTTCTTGTGTATACATGTCTTCTGACAGATGTATCTATTGCCTTGGGATGCATTATAAACATTGTGACAGAGATGACCAAAAAAAAGTGATAGTTGGGATTCATCACTTCAGTTTTAAAATAGTGAGCAAATTTTCTTTCTTTTAAACTAAAAACAACCAAGAAAATTGTGAATGCCAAGGTTTTTGATTTGCAATAACTAGGCTTTGTGATAGGTTTATTTTATTTTATTATTAATTTCAGAGAAAGAAAGGGAGAGGGAGAGAAGGACAGGAACATCAATGATGAGAGAGAATCATCTATCAGCTGCCCCTTACACGTCTCCTACAGGGGATCAAGCACACAACCCAGGCATGTGCCTTGAATCAAACTGTGACCTCCTGGGTTCATGGATCAATACTCAACCATTAGGCACATTGGCCAGGCAATACCAGGTTTTTTAGGTAGTAAAAGTTTGGTTTTGAGTACTAAGAGCAAAGTCCATAAAGTTATAATAAACCCTCGATTTTTCAGGCCTCAATTTTTTATAGCTAAATATCAAATTCATATTAAAAATTAACAATATTATTTTAATTTAGATAAAAATTAGAAAATTTGAGTGAACAACTGATAAAATAGTCAACAAATGAATGAATAGCAACATACCCATGTTTTATGTAAAGATTTGGTTGAAGTCATAAGTCACTATTCAAGACTTTATTATACAGGATGCAATCCAGGAACATTCTATTTTAAATTCCATTTAAGAAATATGTCATCTCTAATGAAGAGTTTTTGTATATTTAAGTTAGAAAATAGGAACTATGTAACATGTTTCCCCTTCATATTAGTGGCCAGGAATTTTGAATTCAATTTAATGTTCAAATAGGGTAATGTTTATTTCAGGTTCTTGGTAGCATTTGTTTGAATATCCTATATAATAAAAGAAAAACATGCAAATTAACTGCCCCTCCACTATGCTTAAGCCACGCCCACGAGCCAATCAGGAATGAGTATGCAAATCAACCCAACTAAGATGGTGGAGGCCACAGAGCTGGAGTGAGCAGGAGGCTTGGGTTGCCACTGACAATGAGGACGATGGAGGAAGTCAAGCTTCCCACCTTCCCTGGCCAGACCTGGGCTCCTCTCAAGGCTACAAAGTTTCAATTATAGAAGATAAATAAATCCCTCCCCCCACCCAAAAACAGGAGAGACTGGGAGCTTGGATCACTGGGGGGTGTGGCCAGCCTAAAAATGGCCACCAGCACCTCACTCTGAGGGGGCTGTGGCCAGACTGCAACCAGTCATCAGCCTCTCACCCAGGCTGGTCAGCCACCCGAGTGGGGACCCCCAGCCTTAAGGGGGCATGGCTAGCCTGAAAAAGGACCTCAGCTCCTCACCTAAGCTGGCCAGGCACCCCAGCGGGACCTCCCACCCTGATCCAGAACACCTTTCAGGGCAAACCAGCTGGCCCCCACCCATGCACCAGGTCTCTATCCTATATAATAAAAAGGTAATATGCAAATTGACCCTAACAGCAGACTGGGAATGACTGGTCACTATGACACACACTGACCACCAGGGAGCAGACACTCAATGCCGGAGATGCCCCTGGTGGTCAGTGCACTCCCACAGGGGGAACTCTGCTCACCCACAAGCCAGGCTGACACTGCCAGTACAGAGGTAGTGGTGGGATCCTCTCCCACCTCCTCAGTAGCACTAAGGATGTCCAACTGCAGCTTAGGACTGCTCCCTGCTGGCAAGTGGACATCCCCTGAGGGCTCCCGGACTGCCAGAGGGATGTCTGACTGCCAGCTTAGGCCTGATTCCCTGGAGAGCAGGTGTAAGCCAGTAGGTGGACATCCCCCGAGGGGTCCCAGACTGTGAGAGGGCACAGGCCAGGCTGAGGGACCCCCCTCCCCCACCAAGTGCACAAATTTTGTGCACTGGGCCTCTAATTAGTATTATAACTTAGATACAACCCAGTTATTTCATTAAAATTATTTTGCATATCCAGCTTGGGAAATCATAGAGTGGCCAGGAATATTTCTGAGACCTGATTTGCACAGGTACTTTAGTGTTCTTTGAAGAGGTAATATAAAGATCCATCTTAGCTTTAGCCAAGTTACTGAGTTATTTGAAGTTCATTCATTGTCTGGGAGGCTGATGAAAGAAGAGTTAGCAATGAGGTAAAGACCTGAACGGACCTGAGTCATGCCTTAGTAAAAGGCACATGAGTGGCCATCCAGAGTGTGACACTAAATCTTACCAAAGAACATATGCCTCAGAGCATATGGCTCTTGTAACCAATAGAAAATACCTGCTCTACAGCTATCAGAAAGAGAAATCATCCATGAAATAATTTCTAATCAGCACTTAATAATCACTCAATAAAAACTAGCTATTTTTGAGGTCATCATAGATTTCATCATCTTTATCATTACTGTCACCATCATCCTCATCATCACTGGACTATACTGCAAAGGTTTCTCAGGTATCAAATGAGATAGAACATCTATTTTTGGAGTGGCAATTTTAGTAAAAGATTGAAATTGGTATGAGAAGAGAGACATTTCTCATCAAAATAAGCAAATCCCACAAATTTTTAGGCTTAAAACATAAGACATCAAAGAAATGTGTGCCTGCAAAGTTCATAAAGCTATGCAACTTCAGGTTAAGCCTCAAAATCTCAAAGGTCACACATCCTCTCTTCTCTCTCATCAGTGGGATTTTTCTGGAAAATTTGGGAAGTGTGATGGTGTAGCAAAACTCTAGGATCATTTGTATCTTAAATATTTTCTTTCTCCTGAAGAAATGTACACCGCTGTGATTCCCACTAGAACATATTGGCACTTTGAATTGTCAGTAATAATGGTGTTGACATTGTTGACATGATAGTTGATGAGTCAACTCAAGAGACAAATGTTGGCAAGAGCTGCTGCAGGGAAACAGCTGCTGAAGGTGTGCGTGTGCATGTGTGCATGTGGTGTGTGTGCGCTGTGTGTGTGTGTTTTGAAGAATAGCTGGGAGAAGGGAGAAACCACCAAGCTCTGGTAACCTGCTGCTGACCTGCTCCAGAGCAGTTAAAGGGAGCAGCAGATGGGGTTAATACTGAGATATAGTCTTTCCAGGATTTCTCACAACTCTCCATTACCACAGTATGAGTTACTTTAAGGAAGAGAGTATTTATGTGCATGCATGCATGTGCATGCAAAGGAGAGAATTGGGGGAGAGTTAAAATTAGATTTGGATTTGTGGGAAGTGATATGTGTGTTCTTTTAAATCATCAAGGAGAGGGACTGATGGTATTTGTGGTGCATCCCAGTGGGACTAGCTGCCTGAGAATTCAGAATGGACCCTTAAACCAAATGGAAGAGAGCCAACATTAAGTAGGCATCCTGAGTGTTGAATGTTGGTGTCCTCAGCAAGAGGGCTTAGGGAAGAATTTGGAGGAGCTAAGTGATATTAGAATTAGTTGTCTCAGGATATATTCCTAGAAAAATACCATCAGGAAAAATTTAACTTCTCAATAGGCTGATAACGATGGAGGAAATTGAAGCAGTCACCAAAAAGCTTCCAGCAAACAAAAGCCTGGGTCCAGATGGCTTCACAGGGGAGTTTTACAAACATTCAAAGAACTAAAACCTATCCTCCTCAGACTATTCCAAAAAGTTCAAGAGGAAGGAATACTTCTAAGCTCATTCTATGAAGTCAGCATCACCCTAATACCAAAACCAGATAAAGACAACACAATGAAAAAGAATTGCAGGTCAATATCCCTCATGAATATAGATGCCAAAATCCTCAACAAAATTTTACTAAATCAGATCCAGCAGTATATCAGAAGGATCATACACCATGACCAAGTAGGATTTATCCCAGGGATGCAAGGATGGTACAATATCTGCAAGTTATTAAACATGATATATCACATAAAAAATGGAGAGATAAAAACACGTAGTCATATCAATTGTTGCAGAAAAAACACTTGACAAAATCCAATATCCTTTCTTGATAAAAACCCTCATATCTCAACATAATAAAAGTCTTATATGACAATACAGTCAATGTCATACTCAATGGGCAAAAACTAAAACCATTTCACTTAAGAACAGGAATGATACAGGGATGCCCACTGTCACCACTCCTGTTCAGCATAATCGTGGAAGTGCTAGCCGTAGCAATAAGACAAGGAGAAGAAATAAAAGGTACCCAAATTGGAAAAGAAGACATAAAACTGTCATTATTCACAGATGACATGATACTGTACATAGAAAACCCTAAAGACTCCATCAAAAAATTATTAGACTTGCCCTAACTGGTTTGGCTCGGTGGATAGAGGGTCGGCCTGTGGACTCAAGGGTCCTAGGTTCAATTCCAGTCAAGAACATGTACCTTGGTTGTGGGAACATCCCCAATAGGAGGTGTGTGGGAGGCAGCTGATCAATGTTTCTCTCTCATTGATATTTCTAACTCTCTATCCCCCTCCTTTCCTCTCTGTAAAAAATTAATAAAATTTTGAAAAAAATTATTGGACTTAATAAATGAATTTGTCAATGTAGCAGAATACAAAATTAATGTCAAGAAATCTATGGCATTTTTATACACCAATAGTGAACTTACAGAAAGAGAGTTAAAAAACAATCCTACTTACCATCGCACCAAAAATTAAGATACCTAGAATAAACTTAACTAAGGAGGTAAAAGATCTGTACTTAGAAAACTACAGGTCACTAAAAAAAAGAGATAGAGGAAAACATAAACAGATGAGAGAACGTATCATGTTCTCTCATTGGTAGAATCAATGTCATTAAAATGTCCATACTACCCAAAGCAAACTATAGATATATGCACCCCTATGTTCATAGCAGCACAATTCACCATAGCTAAGATTTGGAAACAGCCTAAGTGTCCATTAGCAGATGGGTAGATTAAAAAATGGTGGTACATCTACACAATGGAATACCACGCTGCTGTAAAAAAGAAGAGTTCTTACCATTTGCAACAGCATGGAAAGAGCTGGAGAGCATTATGCTAAGCGAGGGAAGTCAGTCAGAGAAAGATAAATATCACATGATCTCACTCACTTGTGGAATATAATGAACAACATAAATTGATGAACAAAAACAGATTCAGATACCGAGAAGCATGGGTCAGACCATCAAACCTCAGGGGGAACGTAGGAGAGGGTGGGGGTAAGGAGGCGAGATCAACCAAGGGACTTGTATGCATGCATATAAGCCTAACCAATGGACACAGACACCAGGGGGGTGAGGGCATGAGGAGGGTTTGGGGGGGCATTGGGGGATAAGGACACATATGTAATACCTTAATAAATAAAGAAAAAAATCTAGAGGTTAAAAAAAAGAATTAGTTGTCTCACAGACTCTCTTTCAACATTCAGATATTTGGAATGTTTGTTAGATGCCTGATGGAATTGAATTCTCTTTCTGGTTTTTGGAGAGTAGATAGTCTATATAGATTTAAAGGCTAGCCACATTAAGAGTATGTCAAATTCCATTCTTTAGTTGGGACCCACAGAAGGATCCCTCATTTGCATGTTTTTCGGTAGAAGAGGAGCCTACAGGTAGAGTCAGAGTTTTCATTAGATGTTTGCACTTCTCAAGCACTTGAACTCATGCATAATATAGCCTTTTTAAACTATATTTTTATTGATTTCAGAGAAGAAGGAGAGATAAAAACATCGTGATGAGAGAGAATTGTTGATTGTCTGCCTCCTGCACACCCCCCAATGGGGATCGAGCCAGCAACCCAAGCATGTGCCCTGACCAGTCATGGAACCGTGACCTCCTAGTTCATAGGTCAAGGCTCAGCCATTGAGCCATACTGGTCGGGCCATAATATAGTCTTTTAAAAACACTGACATAGCAGGAGCTTGCCCATAGGACTCATGTGACTTTTTTGAGCCCTGCATTTCTAACCCGTTTATGTTTAGTTGCCTAAGGCCTTCAGTGTTTGAATTATGCTAGTATCTACTTTATGAACATATATAAGTATTCAAGTTGCCTTCCTTTTTTCCACTTATATTTGCAGTAAAGAACCTAGTATTGAAGAGGTTAAATTCAAAAAAATAAAAAGTTACATAAACTAAATTAAAGTTTTACAATTTTTCTAAAATTGAATGGAAAGGAAATTAAAGTCCACAAAATACTACAGAGATAAATTCTCATTTTCATTGAGTTTTTCTATTTTGGTTCAAAAGAATCCAAACAATATCCTGTTATAACAGAGGATTGTAATGAATGAGACAGGTATATGATTTTGGCTTAAGTATACTTAAGGTGGCTAGAAAAATATAAACTTCTATAGCCTAGAGCTTAAAGCATGGGCCTCCTAATATGAAAATGTAATTCTAGTAATTTCAACCAGAATACACTAAAATTTGATAGAAAAAAAAACCACCGGTCATTGTACAGTGTAGGAGATGTTGCAAGGAAATTTCTATTTTACCTCATTTTTAGCAACATTGCTCAATGACTAGTGGACATGCATATATCATTCTTCTTTTTAAAATTGTAAAGGTTACAATTTTATTTCCTTGAATAAAGACTGCTATGATAGCTTAATTATGCTAAGCTATGGGATATGAATTTTTAAGCCTACGACACTGATATTTATCATTGCATATGACAAACTGACAAATTTCCATTAATGACTAGTAGGATGGACATAAAATCATGATCTTGTAAAAGCTGGTTCACGTAAAATTTGTAGTCAAAATACTATGAAATGTCTTTCTTTTTCAAACTATAATTTTAAAAAAAATGAGTTTCCACACTTACCTTGTTTGGGGGTGGGGAGATCTATATGGATAGTTATCCTCTTTGTCTTATTTCACTAAAGACATTGGTGGTTCTTTGTGGGAATCTTCTTTTATGAATATTGTAGAAACATAATCTCAAGGATCCAAAGATGAAATCATCATATGAGCCCCCGTTCTGTACTTGCTCTTACTGGTAAACTGTTTAGGATTTGTCTTCTCCATTAGTCAGTGCCTCCTAAATATGTTCCAAATAAAAAAAAATCCTATAATTTTGGACCCATGAAAAATTATTTCTAATACTGAAAAATAATATATTGACATATTAGCCAGTGCATAATCAATTATGCCCTTTCATAGAGAGATATAGACATGAATTAATTTAAAAATATTTTTGATATAGTCTCACTTCTAAATTATCGACTTTTTAACTTACATTCTTTGTTGTGGAATGCCTCAAATCTCACATGGAAATAAAGTTGATGTAAGGAGACTATCACAGTCTATCCCAAGGTGTGTCTGGGTTAAACCAAATTTTTGATGATTGTTGGTCAAATCATAGTAAATTTCTCATATTTGTGCAAATGTATCCCCATAGGTGTCACTCCACTAGTCATTGAGCAATGTTGCTAAAAATGAGATAAAATAGAAATTTCCTTGCAACATCTCCTGCACTGTACAATGACTATTTTTTTCTATCAAATTTTAGTGAATTCTGATTGAAATTACTAGAGTTACATTTTCATATTAGAAGGCCCATGCTTTAAGCTCTAGGCTATAGAAGTTTATATTTTTCTAACCACCTTAAGTATACTTAAGCCAAAATCATCTACCTTGTCTCATTCATTACAATCCTCTGTTATAACAGGATATTGTTTGGATTCTTTTGAACCAAAAGAAATGTCATATCCTATGAAAGACACATCTTGAAAATGCCTAAAGAAAGTTGTCAATTTTTCATGGTGAAGGGACTGGAGTCCATGTTGATGAAAACACCTTGGTGGCTGCAGTGACTGGCAATGGCTGCAGCAGCAGAGTGATGGGGCTGGTGCCTTCTCCTGATCAGCCCAGTCGCCTCCCACAAAGAGAGGCCAGACTGCAGCTTAGACCTGCTCCCCAAGGGGAGCAGGGAGTGGTCCTAAGCTGTCAGTAAGACATCCCCTGAGGGCTCCCAGCATGTGAGAGGGGGTAGGCTGTGCTGAGGGACACCCCCCCACACACTGCCAGTGCATGAATTTCATGCACCAGGCCCCTAGTCTATATATATATAAAATCCTAAGCGACCAGTTGTTATGATGGGCACTGACCATCAGGGGGCATACACTCAACACAGGAGCTACCCCCTGGTGGTGCACTCCTATAGCCAACCCCTTGCAGCTGGCCAATCTCCCACAGTTTCTCCCCTCTTCCCCTGGCTGGCCAGCCCCGATCAGCCCAATCACCGGGCAGACCGAAGGAATCCACCAATGCACAAATTCATGCACTAGGCCTCTAGTGCTATAATAAAAGTTATGTGAATGTGGCCTTTCTTTCTCTCAAATATCTTATTGTACTGAACTCCCTTTTCATATAAAGGAAGTTTGTTCTGGCTTCTTGTTGGCATATTCAAGTCACCAGCACCACTTCTCTTATGCTTTGGGGCCAGTATTAAGTAAAATAAGGGTGACTTGAACAGAAACACCTTGACAAATGATCTTATAACCTGAACACCTTGACAAATGATCTTATAACCTATGTGGCTATTAAGTAACTTACAGTCAGAAGAGTCTACAAAAGGGTACACTGGATGATTTGCATCAAGAAAGCAAAACCGTGGATAAAGAGGACAATGACTGTATATAGAAATAAAGTCTTTTCATGTTTACTGTGCTCAAGTAAGTTTTTAGGACAACCAGGCTGGGCTGGGCCATGTTCTTTTAAGACCTGCTCCCTGACACAAGAAAATCCAATAAACCCACCTGTGTTAATTATATAGTCTCTCTATCTGAGATGGTGCTTTATTCCAAGGAAATTCTGGAGACAATGCTAATACCACAAAGTATAACACCAGCATAAAAATTTTAATACCTTGCAGACTAGTAAAGGAGCTATTTTAGAATGTAGGGACTTTGTTTATGTCTCAAGCCATCTCCAAAGCAATTTTCTCTCAGATACTTTGATGACTTAACTGGGTCTCCAGGGGTTCACAACAATGTAAATTGTTCCTATTTATGGCAATGCAAATGAATTTAGTCTGGTGCAGAAAATAAATCTCGATAAGTGTAAATCTCCTTATGAATGCGTTTTAACATTTTCTTTAACTTGTACTTCGTCTTCTTTGCTGTTTGAGAGGTTTTACGTCCAGTCTCCACCCATTGCTCTTGGAATCAAAGTGATGGTTCAGAAGGCTGGTCTGAAAGTAGTAAAGAACAGCTCTAAATCCACTTGTGGGGACTGGAAGGAAGAATGGGTGAAAGAAGAGACAAAGTTCTGCTAGACATCTGACTGCCTATATGCTGTGTCTGTTTAATCTGCATCAGGAACACTATGAAGAGCCAACCTTCTGAATGAGGACAGTGATGTTATCTCCTAGACACACTTGAAAAGAGAATAAACAACACATTCCTCTTCATTAAAGTACGTCACTCTGCTGATTTTTCACATGTAAGAGTTTACCAAAGAAATCTGGAACTACTAAATGTTACTTGCTCAACCATTCCCTGTAACCATAACATTTAAAAGTTCTTTGGAAGAAGGAAGGAAGCAAGATGAGGCATATTTTAAATTACCCAAAGTCCTCTAAATAGGAGGAGATGCACCCATCAGAAAGTCAACGATGTTCGTCAGGTTTTAGGTCAATAACTCAGGTTTTATTTTTATAAGCATGAAAATGCTGTTTTTCCAGGTGTATAAGAGAGGAGGTAAGCTAGCTGCCACAATATCAGTGTTAGCTCATTCTATCAAAGACCTCCTAGGATATAATACAAATCCTAGGAAAGTAGGATTTTTTAAAAAAATATTTTTATTGATTTCAGAGAGGAAGGGAGAAGGAGAGATAGAAACATGAATGGTGAAAGAGAATCTTTTATTGGCTGCTTCTTGCACGCTCCCTCCTGTGGATCAAGCCCACAACTGGGGCATATGCCTTGATTGGGAATTGAATCAGTGATCTTTTGGTTCATGGTCAATACTCAACCACTGAATAACACCAGCTGAGCAGGATTTTTTAATATCTTAAACAACAAGTATCACATTGTTAGGATCTTTGTCAAAATCAGTTCTGTGTCCCTCTAAAATCCATATATTGATGGTTTTTGAAGGTGGTGCCTTTGACGGTGATTGGGTCATGAAGGTAGAGCCCTCACACATGGGATTAATGACCTTGTAAAAGAAACCTCAGAGAGCTCACTTGACTCTTGTGCCATGTGAGGACACAGGTTGAAGATGATTGTCTACAAACAAGAAATCGGCTCTCAGCAGACATCAAGTCTGCTGGCCTTCATCTAGGACTTTCCATCCTCTAAAAACTGAGAAATAAATTTCTGTTGATGATATGCCATCTAGTATATGGTGTACTGTTATAGAAGCCCACACTGAGATGGGGGATAGAAAACATCAGGGAAGGGGTGATTACTGCATCGGTTAGGATAGTCTGGAAAGGTTGACTTGTGAGTAGATGCCTCAAGGAAGTGGAAAAAAAAAGCATTCATTCAGGGAGAACTGGGCAGGGGTGCCCTGGGCAGGATTGTTAAAGGTATGTTCCAAGAACAGCAAGAAAAAAAAAATTTGGCCAGAAATTTCAACAGTGATGGAATTGACAAACCTGTTGTATAGCATTCCACTACACAAACATGCCACAAAATTTTAGCTATTTAAATGATCACTGATGGCGTTTGAGTTTTTCCAATTTTGGCAGAAACAAACAATACTTCTGTGAATATGTTGGTATCTGTATCCTGGTCACATATGCAGTTTCTCTATAAGTAGAAATTTTGGTCATAGGAAAAGCATATCTTCAACTTTCCTAGGTATTTCTAGTTGTTTTCCAAAGTGTGTGTTAGGTTTTTACCATAGAAAATTGAGATTTAGCTTTCTTGAATCATAACCATCATGTATAATTTCCTTCCCCTTTTTCTTCCAATTTACTTACATCACAATTTTGGTTCAAATAATTATCTATGTTTATTTTCACAAGGTAAATTGGCTTATATCCAAGTAATGTAGCTATGATCACATACCTTATTTCTCTACAAGAAAAAAGAAATTGGGAGGGAGGAGATTAATAATTGCCTAAATTACTTTCTGTTTGCTTGCTTTCTATGTAACTATCATTCATTTATACTTAGATGCATTCGTGGAGTTACAAACTCCTGTAAATATGGTCACATATAACAGACAACCTCTGTTTTGTTTTGTTTTGTTTTGTT
>PVJC01024061.1:0-25857 GCA_004026665.1 Murina feae
CACTAAATTAAACCTGCCTTTCATTTATCATCTACTTCTTCACTGATATGTCTGATTGGGTCTCAGTTCTCATCTTGTTTGATTTCTTAACAGAGTTTCTTACTCTTCCCTTTTCCCTTGGCTTCTATGTCTCTGTGTTCTGGATTTCCATTTATCTTTCCATGGTGATTCTCTCCCAGTATCTTTCAAGAGTTCTTCCATTACTGTGCACTAAGCTCTCTTCTCTTGTCATTGTGCACACTCTCCCTGGGTGATCTCACTCAGTCCTGTGGCTGACCATTAGCAACTTTGAGCAGTTGACTTCAAAATCTGTAATTCACTCATTTATTCAAACCAAATTGTATATCTCTTTCTTGATTGTCAGACATGTGTATCTGACTGTTCATAATGGAGTTCATCATGTTGCTGAGCATTTTCATCTATGTTCTTTTTTGTTAATCCTCACCTGAGTATATTTTCCCATTGATTTTTAGAGAGAGTGGAAGGGAGAAGGGGAGACACACACAGAGAGAAACATTGATAAGAGAGACACATTGATTGGTTATCTCCTGCATATGCCCCGATGAGTGGGGCACGGAGGGGGGAGGGAGGATTTGGCCTGCAACTGAGGTACATACCCTTGACTGAGATTGAAACCAGGACCCTTCAGTCTGAGGGCTTATGATGTATCCACTGAGCCAAACTGGCAAGAGCTCACCCCACCTTTATATTGACTTATACCAAGATGTCCAAGCCCAAATGATGGGTCTCATCCCTCGTTCCTGCCTCTTTCTGAATAAGCAGTTGCCTATTCCTATTGATTTTGCCCCTCTGAATGAAGTGAGAAAAGTAGTTATGTAAATAAACAGGAGAAGAACATTCTAGGCAGAGGAGGTTGCAAGGTTGTTCTCAAGGAACAGCAAGGAGGCCAGTGTATGAAACAGTGTATCTGGGATGTGATGAAGGGAAAATGGTAGAAAATGAAATCAGAGAAGTAGCGAAGTACCCCTCACTTAAGGTTTTTGTTCAAATGTCATCAGAGAGGCCTTCCTCGACAGCCCTCTATAAATTTGTAATATCTACATTCACACTCTGCACTTCCCCACATACTACTTTATATTACCCATAGAATATATAACATCTATTATTATTGTCTGTTTGCTTTCCATCTCTCCTAGTATATTGTTTTTTTCAAAAGACCAAGTATCTTATTTATCTCATTCACTGATAGGTCGCCAGTGCCCAGAAAGGTATATAGAGAACATAGTATGATTTTAATAATTGTTGACTAAATAAATATGTAAAATGCCAGGATCATAATAGGTACACTGGGTATAAAGTATTACATTGTTATTATTATTATTGATAAGTAATTAAAATGCTTTAAAAATAAAACACCATGTAAATGCTAAAGTAGGAAATCAAAAACAAGTACAAGGTGTTTAATTAATTGATTACAGATAAATCTGGATGAGAAAACCTATAGTGTCTGACAGAGCTCCAGAATATGCTATGTATACACCTCTCGTGTCCATCTCATCCAAGCATAGGGCAGCAGGGTACCAGGTTGTAGTTGCTTCTGGAAGCTGAAGGAATCCAATAATATTAAAACTACTAGAGGCCCAGTGCACGAGATTTGTGCACTCGGGGGGGTCCCTCAGCCTGGCCTGTTCCCTCTTGCAGTCTGGGAGCTCTTGGGGGATTCCAACTGATGGCTTAGCCTTGTTCCCCACCTAGGTCGTCAGTTGGATATCCTTAGCGTTGCCTTGGAGGTGGGAGAGGCTCCCACCACTGCCACTGTACCCCAGCCGTGAGCCCGACTTCTGGCTGAGCAGAGCTCTCCCTGTGGAAGCACACTGACCCACCAGGGGGCAGCTCCTGCATTGAACGTGTGCCTCCTGGTGGTCAGAGCTCATCATAGCCACTGGTCTTTCTGCTGTTCGGTTGATTTGCGTATTACCCTTTTATTGCATAGGATTCTTAGGTGTCTCTGGAGCAATCTCATGGTGTGGAGGTAACTCTGATGATACTATCAGTAGTGGAATCTCATTTTCAAACTTTCTAGACCGAACTGGTGGGTGCTTGGTCCCAAACTGGTCAGCTGCCCTTGGTCCAACCCATCTCATCATGCCAACCCCTGAAGCTGTGCCAGCTGCTTACAGTAGCTCAGTATATGAACTGGTAGGAAGCAAGCCTTTATTTTATTACTCTGTAAGGAGGGGCACAAACTAGTTTAACTTCAGATGAAGTTGATTGCCCTGGGAAACTGAGCAACACACTGAAACAAAGACATTTATATTAAATAAGAAAAATATATATTATAGGAAAAGCAGTTTAACTTTCTGATAAACATTAATAGGACTCTATAGTGGAAGCTTTCTCTAAGGAAAACAACCATGAGTTATTGTAAATAGTTCAATCAAGTTAGCTATGTGCAGCAGTTGGTTCCCCAAAGCCCTTAAAGATTATCGGGGGCATTAATAATGGGAAAGGAAATGTGATTACTAGAGGCAATAGATTCATTTTACCTTTGGGATCCAAGACTCAGCTTTGAGTAGTGGACTGTATGTGAAGCTGAGAAGGGGTCATAGTGAAAATAGTCCTAGTGGTGTTTAGCTGCTGCGTATTTAAAAGAACCAGCAACAAAATTAGAGCAGTATGTATTCTTTGAAACTATTTAAGTCTATGGGAAGGTAGATAAAAGATACAATGGATTTGTCTTTTCAGTGAGATTTAAAAATTAGACGTACACCGGGCCACTGTGTCTCAGTGGTTGAGTGTCGACCTATGAACCAGGAGGTCACAGTTCGATTCCCAGTCAGGGCACATGCCTGGGTTGTGGGCTCAATACCTAGTATGGGATGTGCAGCAGGTAGCCAATCTATGATTCTCTCTCATTATTGATGTTTCTATCTAATTCTCCCACTCCCTCTCTGAGATCAATAAAAATATATTTAATAAATAAATAAAAATTAGAATTTTACATTTTAAGGTATCAGGTCCAGAAACTTGTTCTGGGGCAGGAGGTAAATGGTGCAAATTTGAAAGCCAGGCCTGAAGTCAACAATGAAGTGAGGTAACCAAGGTGAAGCAGAGATCCAGCTAGATAACTTCCCAGAACTAAAGACAAAAGCAAGGCCTTTAGATAAACAGTCTCCCAAATTTTATCACTTGACATTTTATTTAAATCAGCTCTTGTTTTTACTTCAGTAAATCTATTTATTAAAAAAATAGAGCTATATTGCAAGTGGCAGACCATTATCACTTGTTATTAATAGAATTGACCATACAATTAATATAATATGGATTAAACAATATTATTAAATTCCAAATAGATACAGCTGCTTAGAGATCACTTAAAGATCACTTTTGCCTTTCTTTTAAAAGGACATTAGCAACTATTAGACAGTTATTAATGACAAACTTGACCTAAACTAAGAATTTCTCATGAATATAATCAGAACCATGAGCATTGAAAAGAGATTAACTTTCTCATCATGAATCACCTATCATGTGCCTGTGTCCCATCAATAGTATATATTCTACACTTAAGAAAATTGAAAACAAATCACATGTAGACACCATAATCGAAAAGGAACTACCAGTAAATGTAAGAAGGAACCACAAAGCAAGAGTAAAGACACCAGATAAACAATCAGGAACTGGCATATTTACAGTAACTGATGATATGAGATAGGAACTGGCATATTTACACAAACTGGAGATGACTATGAAGATATCTATCAGTCAGCTTGTTTGAAGTTATACCAAGATGAAAAGAAATCTCATTGGTTTAACAACCAATAGTTTTCTTCTTTCTCATATTCCCATCAGTGATTGTGGGTTGGCTGTGACTTTGCAATTTGTTCCTTTTTGTTATGGGGCTTAAGCTATAGGAACAGTCTTAAAGACTGTTATTGCAAACTCTTAAAGCTTCAGCTCAGATATGGTCCAGATCATTTCACTTATATTTCATTGACTAAAGAAAGTCACATGGCCAAGCTAAAATTCATTAAGACAGGGAATATACCTGACATGAAAACACTGTAAGTTTCATGGCCACAGTTGAGAATGTATTAAGCAATTCTCCTACAGAGAGAGTAATTAAAAACAATGCTGCCTACTGTGAGGGACATTACAGGAAAAACCAGGGCCAAATATAATTGTGCCTACCATTTTTTGAGCCTTACAATGTGCCCACCACCTTCTAAGGGTTTTACCTGCATTTTTCTCATTGACTCCCCTCAAAAACCTCACAAGGAGGTAATTCTTATCAAAGGAGAGAGCTGTATCCACCCTCAGAGGCTGGTGAGGAGGAGTATATGTGATAGGTATTCATGGTGCAATAATTTAAAAGAGCAGCAATTTTATGAGGGTTAATGGCTGAAGAGACAGCCCAGTAGTGTCAAGACATGGAGCATGTATATGCCCAGCCGGCGTTGCTCAGTGGTTGAGCATTGACTGATGAACCAGGAAGTCACGGTTCGATTCACAGTCAGGGACACATACCTGGGTTGCAGGCTCTGTTCCCAGTGGGGGCGTGCGGGAGGCAGCCAATCAATAATTCTCCCTCATCATTGATATTTCTGTGTCTCTGCCCTCTCTTTTCCTCTCTGAAATCAATAAAAATATATATATATATTTAAAAAGACATGGAGCATAAAACAAAAATTCTTGAGGGATGCATGAAGAAGCACAGAGCCAATGTAGTGAACCTACGTTATATTTGAGGGCAGGCAATTAGATAAAGGAGGGGTCCATGACAATAACTTGGGTTAGAAAGAACTTTTTTTAGTGACAAGCTAATGAAACCTGGGATACATGAGTTAGATTTCTTTTATATCCAGAATTCTTTATGAATTCTGGTCTTCTAATTTAAGTGTAATTTCAAGTAATCTTTTTCATTTTACCTTTCTCACTTTACTTTTAAAAATATAAGTTATTCAGCAACACATGATAGAGGAGGAAATTATCTCAGAATAAAAGACATAATATTAAACAAAGCAAGTTTTGTTAAAAACTCAGTATATTTTCTTATTTTTCTCCCATTTTTCCACGTAACAATAAAAACAGAACCATGGTAATCATGAGTTCATAGACCAGTATCTTGGAAGCATTTCTATGAGTTCTATTCTTGTATTACTGAGAACAGAAAACTATGTTTGAATCACTTCAATGTTGTCTCTTTTAGAATTCCCTTCACATTGTTAACCTTGCATGTTGCCCTCTCAGCTTTAATAAACAGTTATGAAATATTCTGCATTTTTCCTTCGAAGTATTCATTTTTCATTGCATCTTTCAATAAACTATATGATATAATTGAGCAGCATAGGAAACTTTATCTCTCCTGAAGAACTGATATGGATTTGATATGAGTTCTACTTTCCCTAACTTTATAACTTATTTTTTTTCTGGTTTCCAGGAAGCTCAGAGCCACAAGTGCAGGTCAATTACAGAAATTATGTTTATTTTTATAATTATCATACATACATTTCACCTTTTTCTTGGTTTATGTATTTTTTTCTAGTTTAATATCCTATAATACTTGTCATTATATAAGCCCTCTCAATTCCTTCCTAGATAGATGTGGGTTACAAATTAGTATGTCTTAACTAGTAGTCTCATTATTTCCCATTAATCTGCATATCTTGTTGTCTCTATTAGATTGATTGTCAGTTTCTTGGGTATGGGACTGATGATTGATTAACCTTTATACTTTTGATGATGTTTAATATCAAGCAGATTACCTGCATATTTGTTCAATGGTTGGCTGGCTAGATGGGTGGATACATGGTTCACCCCTTTTAAACCTCTCTCACTTGGCTAGATGTATCATTTTCTTCCAAACTAAATATTATTGAAACCGTATAAAATAGAAAAATCTATGTAATAGTTAGTGTGGGATATCACTAAATTTTAAGATGTCTACTTTTAAAAGAAGGCCCTATTCCCAACTGTTGTCCTAGAGAACTGTGTATGATTTTTTAAAGATAACATCAATGTTATTAACAATAGCCAAGATATGAAAACAACCTAAATGTGCACCAACAGATGACTGGATGAAAAAAATGTGTATGTTAACATTGGAAAATGATATGGTCTTTAAAAAGAAGGAAATCCTACCTCATGCAACAACATAAATGAATGTGAAGAACACAATGCCAAGTAAAATAAACCAGTCATAGAAGGACAAACACTGCATGATTCCACTTATATGATATGTCTAAGAGTCAGACTCCTTGAAGCAGACAGAAGAGTGCTGGTTTCTAGGGACTGGTGGGGAGGGGAAATAGGGAGTTGCTATTCAAGGGGTATATAGTTTCAGTTATGCAAGATGAATACACTCTATGGATCTGCTCTACAACATCGTGCTTATACAGTTAACAGTACTATACTTTACACCTAAAAATTTGTAAAGAGGGTAGAGCTTCTGTTAAGTGTCCTTACCATAATAATAATAAAAATTCAGTAAGAAAAAAAGGTAACATCAGCATATCTGCCATATGCATAACTGTGAAAGAATAGTATACTTGTACTTAGAGTTGTCTCTTTCCACATTGAAATGTTGAAAAGGTATTTGTAATGTTGCCAGGTTTCATTCTGCTTGATTTATCTGACACTCTGTCAGCTTACCTGGAATATCTGGCTTTATCACGTATTTCATTCAAGAATGTCATACTGTTTTTATTCTTACTAATTTCCTCATCCTTAACCCACTTTAATTGTGCATCCCACATTCTAAGAGTGTCCTGGTTTTGGAAACAAGTTTGCCTCATGGAGGAGTTAGTAGAAGTGTCAGTCTTTTTATAACTTTTTGTTTCAGATACAGAATGATCACAGGTTTCCAAATGTTTCTATTAATTGCTAAGGAAACTCAAGGAAACACTACTATTAAACCATACTTCAGACTTCTAGAGTGGATCACCTGCCAAACACTGTCCGAACACTCACCCAAGTGCTCCTTGTCTGTGCAGCTCTCGGCATCGCTGTGGGCAAGTGTAGGGCTCTGGAATAAGGTAAACTAAAGAAACTTTGCAGATAGGTTTTGCATTTCCACCAGGAAATGGTTTTTGTATGAAAACATGCATTAGTGACACAGAAAATGAATTGTTTGCATCAGAGAAGACAGAACTTGGAAACAGCACGTGCCCACGTGGCTTAATGCAGTCAGGCTGCTGTAACAGAATACCATAGACTGGGTGGCTTTTGAACAACAAAAATTTATTTCTCACAGATCTGGAGGCTGAACTTTCAAAATCAAGGCACCAGCAAATTCAGTGTCTGTGAAGACCCACTTTCTGGTTCATAGATGGCTGTCTTCTCTCTGTCCTCACGTGGTGGAAGGGGCAAGGGAGCTCTCTGGGGTCTCTTTTATAAGAGCACTAATTCCATTGATGAGGGTTCCACCCTCAGGAACTAATTGCTTCCCAAAGGCTCTATGTCCTACTACCTTCACACTGAGAATTAGGTTTCAACATATGAATTTCCAGTGGACATAAAAATTCAGTCTATAGCAACATGTTTGGCTATTATTGAAGAAGATTCTACCAGGTTCACATTTTTTTTTTTAAAGTCATGGCAAAGGCAAAAAAAAAAGCAAATAAAAGAAAGGAATGGCTGATGACAGAGGATGCCATGTTCAGGGAAGGCAGAAACTGTATTTAGCGTCAGCTCAGTAGCTCTGCTACCCAGAAATCTGAGACTTGAAGTGAAGATTAACAACTGAGAAAAAAAAGTGTCTACTTCACGTCACGTTCTTACATCTACTCAACCTGCACTCTACTCATCTGACATGTAAATCAAGGCTGTTTTCATTTATTATTATTATTTTGACTTGCATTTCTTGTCATAACAGATACAGTAAATTTAAAGCAGATCTCTAGGTGAATTAATTGCTTTCAGAAGTGATTATCTTTTAGTGCCAGAGGCCAGAGAATAACTGAAGGGCAGTGGAAAGAGATCAAAATAACACCCTATGCTTGAGAGATTCAGCAGCATTTACTGGCAGAAATATTAAGGCTTTCCAGCAGTCAGATTTTTGCATTTGGCCCTTTCAAAATGCACTGCAAATGAAGCCAAAATGTTGGGGTACAGCTTACATAACCATCTGACTCTGAAGCTGTTCAGAAATAACCTTTTCTTGTAGTACCCAGTCATAGAGACAGCACAGATAATGTTCTGGAGTTGGATGGGACAATTATTCCACAACTGGATTACATCTTGCTCTTTTTAAAATTACCTACACATGTCTGTTATGCAAATGCAATGTCAAGTTTTAGAAATTGTATCCTTGTATGAGAGTATTCACTTTTAACTACATTGTGATCTGCAGGTGTTCAGTAGAAACCCCTGCCATTGTCTCAAGGCAGTGTACGTCAATCCAATTTAATGATCATAAAGATCTTTCCTGACACCAAGGACTAGAGGTTCATTCAAGCAGATTTCCTGAAGGGAGGTTTCTTAGTTGGAAGCAGATCTGTGCCCCAGGGTCCTCTCATTATACCTATTTAACACTTCTTATTATAAAGAGAAAATTCTGCTATCTATTATGATGATAACAAGGAGAGATGATTTTTAAAATTTATGTGAATGTCTCAACTGTGAGATTAAAATCCATAAAGACTGTGAAAATACTTATTTTAAAAGTTAGAGGAGTGCTAGGCACTCAGTGGGTACTTGAGAAATATTAAGGTGATGATGATGGTAGCACTTTAAGAGAATGTAAATTGTTTCTTTGAGTACTGAAAATTTGTTGAATAGCTGTGCATTTTGCAAAATGCTTGCCTAAATCTTGCCAAAACTCATTAAGCAACTTGTGGTAAATGCCCTTGGAGTCTTTGTCTTAAACTACCAATGTGTGTGATGACCATATGTTATTCCTAAAAAGACTGGAAAGTATTTCCCCAGTAGAGCTATTATTTAGATAGGAAAACAGATGTGTGTTTTTATGAAATTAATAAAATCACTATCTACACTTGTTCCTTCACCCAGTGTATTTATTAGTTTTGCTCAGAATAAATATTAATAAGAGTTAGGTATTGTATTATCTTTTGAAGAGCTCAAGTATTTTGCCTAGCATCTTCATTGCTCCAGCATTATTATCTAAAAAGTACTCCATGAAATGGCATTTCCACTTTCAAGATGGAAGAACTAAGTCTGAAAATAATGGGTGGTGACTTTATAGGTTATTTGAGACAATGGTCATAATTAATATGTAAAAATGGGAATATCATTATAGACCTTTCTACCCAGAAGGAAAAACTCTGAAAAATTTAATGGTATTCTGGGTAAATAAATGTTGTTTTACCTGGAAGTTAATAACTATGATATTTTGCAAATAATAAAGCAGTGATTCTCAATAAGGAAGGTGTGACTTCCCCATGGGGCATTTAGAAATATATAGGGATATTTTTGTTGTCAGAATGATTAGGGACTCTATAGATATTAGTGAACAAGAACCAGGGATACTAGAAATCCTATAATATGCAAAATAATCCTTCACATAAAATAATTGTTCCATGACACGGGAGTTATGGGAGTATGCAACTGAGTGATTATAATGAAATTGAGATTATGAAAGAGTTGAAGTTATTAGTAATGACAAGGACTAGAGAATGACAATGTCTATGGAATTGAGGATTCCTGAGAGAATAAAGTGTTATTAGCAGTGTTCAGAACCCATCTTGATTCCTGATTATGGAAGGCAGAAAGTCTAGAGGAAGCAGTGTCTTAGTCCCAGTATGAAGTTTCACTCTTGATCATTGATGGTGTTGAGAATACCTGGAGAAGTTGAATGTCATTCCCAATACTCAGGCCCCCTATTGAACTCTGATGATCGGATAGACATCCTGAAAAGGTGTGATCTTAGCTCCAATGCACAAAACCCACAATTAATTCCTTTAGGGGGAGGATAATAATTATTTTTGAATATTTGTGTGGATTTCCCTGGGCCCATTTATGGAGTTGAAGATTCTTACTGGGAAATCCAGGTATTGTGCCAAATGTAGAGGTCCCCTCTTTATCCCCGTGGTGAACTCACCAATCACATGTCTTTAAGTACCATGTAATGACTAAGAATCTCATTCAGATGTCTAATAGGCATTTCAAACTCAACATCTTCAAGGCTAAACTCAATAATCCTCTTCCCCAACCCTACAAAAGCTGCAAGCTTTACCTTTTCAGTAAATGGAAATTATTACCATCCACAAGCTCAGGCTAAAAACTTGTAAATCACTCTTCATCCTTGTATTTATCTCATACTCCATATCCAATTCATCAGAAAATGCTGCTGGCTCTCTAAAACTTATCCAAAATCCAGCCACTCTCCACCATTTCTAGAGCTATAACATTGGTCTAGCCCTAGTCATTTTGTTTTTGCCTGGATTACTACAGTATCCTCCTAACTGGACTCCTTTATTACACTCTTCCTCCACCCATCAGACTATTCGAAACACAGCATCTAAGTCAGATACTATGTCATTCTTTTGCTGAAAACCCGTAGTGGCTCCCCATGTTACTCAGAAAAAAATATGATGTCCTCAGAGTGGCCTACAAAGCTTTACATGATATGCTGTTCTCCCATTAACTCTTTGACCTCATGTCCTGCGACTTCCCTGCTCACACATTTGGCTTTAGATATATTGCCTTCCTTGCTGAGCCTTGAAAATGCCAGGCATGCGTGCTCATTAGAGCCTTTGCACTAGCTATTCCCTCTGTCTGGAATGTTTTTCATGATACATCTGCATGCTTAACTCCCTCAATTCCTTTCAGATGTTCAGATTTTGTTCAGTTAACACCTTCTCAATGAGGTCTACCACAACCACTCCTAATTCAATCTCCAAACACCTACCACTCCCTGGCAATCCCAATATAATTACCCTGCTCCACTTTTCCCAAATCATTTGAGATGTTTTGTTCACTATTATATTCCACGTACCTGGGACAGTGTCTGGCACAATGTGAGTGCTTAATAAATATTTGTTAGATGACTTTCCAACACTATATGCATGTAGCTGAAAAATCTTTTTATACAGTGTAATTTTAGGATACATTATTTTTTTGTTTTGTCTGAAACCGCATTTATCATCATTTGGAAAAATTATATCAAAGATAGCACTGGCGCATAGTATTTGGGTATTTGAGTGTTGAGTAGATATTAAGTAAACTTGGCTAGTTTTCAAGTCATAATTATTTCACCAAGTTATAAGCATCTGACTTTTATTCATATCTTCTGGAGTGGTTTTGCCTGTGCATTTACATATTTAAATACATATCATTTTATTGTAAAGTAGATGCCCGATGCACAAAACTTGTGCAGAAGTAAGCCTTCCTTTCCCTGGCTGCTGGCACCAGTTTCCCTCTGGCACTCAGGACCTGGGCTTCCCTCACAGCCCCAGCTTTGTCCAGAAGGACATCTGGTCTAATTAGCATATTACATTTTTATTATTATAGAAGATTACATCTCTTTCATTTACCCTTCATACTACTGTTAAGACATCTTTTTAATGGTATGTGTCAGTAGGTTATAAAATGTACAAAATACATAAGATTTTTAAAATGAGTTTTAAGACATACTTATTATAACAGGGGTATTGGGTTGAGAACACCAGCAATGGAGCAATTAATACTCCTAGACTGCACAATTCATCTTTAATTTGTGACTTTCTAGAGATAAATATCTGGGCACTCTGGGAAAATATGGGGCAGATGGCACAGATCAAATTCACTAATCTAATACAATAAAAGAGTAATATGCAAATTGACCATTACCTGAGACACCTAAGCCACGCCCATCATCCAAGGCATGCCTCCCAGCCAACCAGAGCGGCTGTATGCAAATTAGCCCAGCCAAGATGGAGGCCGGCAGCCATGGAGCTAGAGCAAACCAGAGGCTTCTGTTGCAACTGCCTGCCTAGGCTGGCTGAGCCTCTACTCACAGCCACACCAACCAGCCAAGTCATGCCTCCCAGCCAATCAGAGCGGCTGTATGCAAATTAACCCAGCCAAGATGGAGGCCAGCAGCTACAGAGCTAGAGCAAACCAAAGGTTTCTGTTGCAACCGCCTGCTTAGGCTGGCTGAGCCTCTGCTCACGGCCATGCCCACCAGCCAATCAGAGTGGCTATATGCAAATTAACCCAGCCAAGATGGAGGCTGGCAGGGTGGCTCTGCACTGAGAGCCTCTGCGGCTGGCATAGCTGTGCCAGGTGTGTCAGCTCAGTGGGGGGGGGTCTGGCCTGGGGCCTCCTTGGGGCATCCAGGAGCACCCATCTGGGGTCCGCTGCCTGGCTCCACCCCCCAGGGGCCTCCTGGGGCATCCAGGAGCACCTGTCCTGGGTCCGCTGCCTGGCTCCACCCCCCAGGAGCCTCCTGGGGCATCCAGGAGTGCCCGTCCTGGGTCTGCTACCTGGCTCTGCCCCAGGGGCCTCCTTGGGGGTGTGCAGGAGCACCCGCCCAGGGTCCACTACCTTCATCCGCCCCCCAGGGGCCTCCACAGGGTGTGCAGGAGTGTCTGCTGCACAGTGTGGAGCATCTGAAGCCAGTCCGCTGCCCAGCTCCACCTCAGGTGTGTTTGCTCAGCAGCAGGGCCCCACCAAGGGATTCTACACCAGCGTCCACCCCTGGCTTGCCACCCAGCTCTGTGCCAGGTGTGTCCCCTCAGTGGTGGGGTCCACCAGGCATGTGTGATCGTGGGCCCTCTGGTGGGAAATGTCCAGGCCTGCACTCACCAGCCCTCCCACCCCACAGTGCACGAACCCTGAAGGGGCTGTGGGCAGCCTGACAATGGCCCTCAGCCCCTCACCCAGGCTGGCCAGGCATGCCAGCGGGTGGACATCTCCCCAGAGGTGTCCCAGACTGCAAGAGGGCACAGGCCGGGCAGAGGGATCCCCAACCTCCGAGTGCACAAATTTTTGTGCACTGGGCCCCTAGTGTTTAATAAAAGACTACTTTGTGGAAGGAACTCACCAGTTTCACAAACTTTCTTGCCAAGTGTAGGAAGCACAATTTGCATGTCTATGATAATAAGTAAATCTGATCTCTGTACCATTGTTAGCTACAACTACAAATTGGACAACTTTTTCATAAAGGCTTTGCTCTTCTCTCTTTCTCACCACAAACCTTCCAAGATTTTTCTAACCCAGCACAAAATAAACCCAGATGTGTGTCTGCTTGCCTATGCCAATTGTAGAATATGTTCCTACCCCTACTGTTCTGAATACATTTCCTTCTCAATCTTTCAAAAGTTTTCTCTAGGAGGAATCTCTTGAAACAAGCTTCCTGACTTTAACCTCTTGGCTGTCCCAGACATCTGCTCCTTCCAGGATAAAGCCCCTGAGCTATATTACATCCTTCCCTACCTACCAGATTATTTCCATTCCCAGATAGCTGTACCAAACTGATCTGCAAGAATGACTAGCTACTTAATTTTGACAGTTTAAAAGCAAAATCAAATTGTTTCTTATTTTCTCCTAGAATTTTTTGCCCTTGTAACCTTGAACCTTATTTGAAGTGCATGCTAACATGACATTTTAATGTACATAGTTACTACCCCTGTCTTTCAGGTCTGTAACAGATGAGTACAGACTTGACAAAGAGCCAGTCAGGCCTTTCACTTCTCTGTATTGCAGATGACACTGATGATGGTCTGATGTGCATTTGTGCAATTTCTGTTGAAAAGTCTAATATGTGGCCCTTTAGTATCACATAAATAGCAGTTTTTCAAAGTTCCTGTCACCCATTTGAATCCCAAAGCACTTAATCAATAATGAAAGTTTGATTCTCTCCCATACGCTGGCATTGAGAAACTTTGGAAAATGGTAGGCTGTACGTTGTATTATTTTTTAAATAATGTAACTTCCTTTAAGTAAATCATTGCAGTTATGTCATCACCTATTTGGGCACTTGGCCAAAATAAGGAACAGATTACTGACATTCATGTGCACTCTCCCACAAATAGCATAAGTCACTTCAATGACCTCTGGTGTTCATGATTTAGTTTCTAATCTCAGTGTTCTAAAATGTAGCAAAGTTCTCCCTCACTCTTGGTGCATGTTCATTTGCTGGCTCCCTTTCTCCTTTCTCTCCTCACCAACCAAGCTCCAGCTGTGCTCTGAGCTGCCTCTCCATTTCTCCCCAACCCCCACCAGAGGAAAGGCTGTCACTACTAACATCAAAGAAGGAAGGAGGGAAGTAGAGTGGAGAAGAAAAAAATGATGGAACATTATAAAGAAGAAACAGATGAATGAACTTGTGGTGACTCTGACCCCCTTCACACCCTCTAGTGACACTCAACTCCTAATCCTTACTTTCAATTAGAGCTGTCACTTCAGAAGTCAAGCATCACTTAAACAACTGCCACCACCTTTATTTTGGAACGGTTGTGTCTCCATCTCTGTTTGAACTAGAAGCTGCAAAAAAGATCCTGGAGTGTAGGATGATGCAACTTGCCAAAGGTCCTTCTGAAATTTGTCAGAGGTCCTGAGTACCAGAAAACTCAGGAAACATCCGGAGCAGCCAGGTTCCAGCTAGTCTACCGACCAACTTAATTCTACTTATGATGATGGCTGATGTTGTCTGTGCAGTGAGCAGACAGGATTCATTCTCCAGCTGGTAGCCAATATCACAAACCTCAATAGCACAGAGCACATGAAAGAGTCAACATTGCATGCAGTTTGTTACATCTGCCAAGATAGTCACACAGAGCAGCCACAGGCTAATTCTAATGAGACTCTGACTGCCATAATCTTGGAGAAGAGGAAAAGAGATCCTAATATTAATGTGAAGTTAGTGGCTACTAAGGCATTCCTGATCTATTGGAGTTCATCAAAACAAATTTTGACAAAGAATCACAAAGGCAATACCTTCTCCAGGTAGTCTATGAAGCATCCTATTATCAAAATAAGCATTAATTCGTGACTAGAATATAGATTTTAGTGAAAATGCCCTGCATTATTAGTACATGGAGACATGTATGAGTCTTTCTCTTTTTTGGAATCATACTGAGGTAAAACAGTAACTTTGATAGTGATCCTATAAGGAATAAAAAATAGGTTCAGCCCTAACTGGTTTGGCTCAGTGGATAGAGCATTGGCCTGCGGACTGAAAGGTCCCAGGTTTGATTCCAGTTAAGGGCATATACCTTGATTATGGGCACAACCCCAGTAGGAGATGTGCAGGAGGCACCTGATCGATGTTTCTCTCTCATTGATGTTTCTAACTCTCTCTCTCCCTTCCTCTCTGTAAGAAATCATTAATATATATATATATATATATTTTTTTTTTTAAAAGACAGGTTCAATGTCTGTGATGACAAAATAGATTTGGCCATTGAAACTGAGGAGGAAGCAGAACAAAGAGGACTCAGAGCACACAGCGAGATCTATGCCAAGGGAACACTGCAATTGAGGTTCCAGTTCTCACACAGACACCAGCAAAGATGACGAAATGATGATGCTATTGGCCACCTGACGTGATGATGACATTGTCCCACATGCTCTTTCCTCTCTTGAAGAACAAGTCCAGAGCCCTGATTCGTGATACCAAGATATTACTGTGATGACTTTGTCTATATCTCGGAAGAAGAGAAACTAGTAAGTTCAAACTCTTACTTACACAGGCAATGCTTATCCTCATATATTAATCAAAGACCTCTGGTAAGTTGTCTGATACACTAGTATATAGACTGAAGGCAGACTTTGCAAGTTGTTCCATAAAGCTGCCATCAATGATGTCTACTTGGCTTCCCTGTTACAATTTCCAATCGAAGGTCTGAGTGGTGGGCCCAGAATGGCATCAAATGTGTGCTGGGATTTTTCTAGTCTAGCTGAAGCTGCCTATGAAAATTCATAAGTGATTATCAGGAAGAAACAGCTACTTGCTGCTTATTCTCATATGTTAGCAGTTCCTGAAGATCATAACCAGACCTGATGGTCACCAGAACCACCTGAGAAGCGCTGCATGTAAAAATTTGATAAAAACTGTGAAAAACAGTACCAAGCACTCTTATCATTCAGTTTCAAAATTGATTCTGGCAGCTCTAGTCTAACAGCAAAAAGTGTTTCAATACAGATGAAGTCACATATGAAAGCACTTGTGATAAGTTCCAATTAAATGACCTTCAGGCTTCACCCACATAACTCTTCAAAATGTTCTCTGAAAAGTGCAGCATTAAGATGAGATGATGATCTCCCTGTTAAAAATTTTTCATTATTTTAGGGAAAACTTACTGTTAAGAGTTTTCCAGAACTCTTAAAAATATTCTCTGAAATGTGTAGCATCAAGATGAGGTAACAGTCTCACGCTTAAGGATTTTTATTGAAGACTGCAAGATAAGTGGAAGACTTACATCCCACCTTGAAATTCAGTATCTTACTTTATGTTGATGGAGAACATGGGGAATGAGAATGTCCATAGGTTTGTAAAGTCACAGATTCTGTAAGTGTTTGGTGATAGTGCCCTTGTTGTTGGTGGAGAGCCTAACAAATACACAGAGGTAATATTGAATATGTTTCAGCAAGCCTGCCAATCCCAATTGAACAAGTCAGATTGCGACATTGTGGATTATCTGAATGAGCTAAGGGAAGGCTTCTTAGAAGCCGATATTATAATAATCCAAGGATCAAAGGGGACTGCATACCCAGATGATGCAATCAAGAGTAAAATTTCGTCTCTCTTTCTTTGACCTCATTGTTAGATTTGAGGGTCATGCAGAAAGCATAGGTACTGGTGCTGCTAATCTGATAGGGAACTTATATACAGGATGTGGAAAAGATATACTGAAATTAATAGCAGCTAGGTTGATGATTTTTGAAGTGTGAGCTAAGGGATAAAGATTCAAATCTAGCAAAACCAAACTTTTGTTCCATGGACAGTAAAACACCTAAAGAAACTGAAGAAGCAATGTCAAACTATGGCCACTGGAATGATACGTAAAATCATCAAAGAAAATGACAATCTTTCAAAAAACCTGGAAGTAAGAGTGTGCAGTTGCTGAAAACACACCACATTGAAAATTCTACCACAGAAGCAGTAGCTATGAGCAGCAGCACAATCTATGTAAACACTAACTTCAGAGAAAACATTAGAGTAGCCATCTTGGAAAAGAGAAAAATAATGGATTTACTTATTTGAAGGAGGAGAAGGAGGAAGGGTAAAAGAGAAAGGACAATGAGAAATAGAAGTTATTTCTTCCCAAGTAATGCTGTGATTTGCTTTTCAGTGCTTGGGCTGGTGCTGAGTGGAATGACTGATTTTTCCAGAGAGGAGAAATTCGGATCAGCAGTTGTGTTTTGTCATAAAAAGCAGTTTGATCTCTTCTGCTGATAATCATGATGGAGCCTGGGCTTATGAATCTTTGCCACACAGCACTGTATGCATTCAGGCCAAAAGGAGGTGAGGAATGCTTTAATGTCCGAGTGTGAATGAATGAACCTAGAGCCACATTCTCAACTTCAAGTCATTGAAGTTTAATATTTTCCTTTAAAAAAGCAGGAGGAGGAATGCAAATGCTGTATTCAGTAAAACTAATTGGAGTTCTGTCTATTGATGGATCACAGGTGATGTAAAAGGAAAAAAGGAAAAAAAAACTTTTTAAAGTTTTGTTGTTGTTGTTAATTATTGTCATTAATGGTCCGGTTAAAAATCCAGACTTCCAAGATAAAAGCAAAGCAAAACAAAATGAAAATCAACTCACAACCTAAAAAAAAAAAAAAAAATTTAAATGGAAAGTGGCACCACAAAGAGAAAGAAAGCTTCCTCTAGACTTGTATATGGCAATCTGGATACCCACCCCTCTTAAAAAAGGTGATGCCAAGGAGTTTACAAAAATATGTACAATAAATATAAATACATAAAAATGCAGCAAACTTTAAGTATTTTGATCTGAAAAATGAGGATAAATTTAGTGATCAAACAAAATCTAGTAAGATAACCATTTGGCAATTGTCTGACTTTCTATTATCTTTTATTTGATTGTCTCCAATGTAGTATTGTTTTCTATGCTACACTCTAAAAGCAAATAATCACAAAAACAGCCAAAAATATATGCATAAATGATGTGTGTGTGTGTATGTAATCACACCTGTCATGGTGATAATAATACTTACAAAAGGTTTCATGTTGCTATTGCCATTAAATATTAATGTAATGATCTCAAAACTTCTACAGGAAAAATAAGCAAATTTTAGGGAAAATACAAATGTATTCCTCTCCAAAAGAAAAGAAAAAAATCTTTTTTCCTTCATGTAGATCTACTATAAAATTGATCCTAATCTAAGCCCTTTATAATTACAATAGGCTAATGGTATTGCATGTTAAAATACTCCTGATCTATATTTGATAGTCCCATACACCCAGTCTAATCCTGATGCTTCCAAGCTGGTCCATTTTTTTACAAAGCAAAAAGGTGAGCAGGTTAGTTTTAATCAAGCCAAATCCTGAGAAAAAAGCAAATCCCTTGTAATGGGCAATCCTCAAAGGCTTGTGGAAGGCTGGTTCAGCGAAGCTTTGATTAAGCATATGGACGCTTATCTGATGCTTATCCAAACTTATCTAGTATTGAACATCTTTGTTCTAAAAAATTGGGCCAAAAATCTGATACTGAATTTGGTGCTTTGGTTTATAATAGGTCACAAGAAAAGCCCAACTAGGAAGTGGAAGTAAGTCTAGAAATGAAAACTATCAGAACTCCGAAAATGTCCAGGGGGGCAATGAATCTCAGTGAAGTGGCGGGACATATGTAAATATCAGATGAGAGTAGTGAAGGAAGAAGGATGGTGTATTAGTTTGAAAACAAAACAGAAATTTGTTTCAATGTTTTTTTTTAATCATGAGTTAAACTATTTTTGTTTGTTTTTGTATTTTTTTATTAATTTATAGTTTACATACAATATTGTGCTAATTTCAGGTGAACCAGTAAAATGATTCAAAATTTATATTCTTTACGACGTGATCACCACAATAATTCTAGTAACCATCTGTCACCTGACAAAGTTATCTAATCTAATCTAATAAAAGAGAAACATGCAAATTGACTGCACCTCCACTATGCCCCAAACAACACCCACCAGCCAATCAGAGTGACTATAAGCAAATTAACCCAACCAAGATGGCGGCTGGAAGCCACAGAGCTGAAGCAAGCAGGAGGCTTGGTTGCCCCAGAGATGGAGGAAGCCAAGCTTCCTGCCTGCCCTGGCCAGCTGTGGCCTCCACTCAAGGCAACGAAGTTTTACTTATAGAAGATAAATAAATCCTAGATACCTGCTTCCAGCCAGCTTTGCTGGGAGCTTGGGACACTGGGGGCCTTGTCCAGCCTGCAAACAGCCATCAGCCCCTCACCCAGACTGGCCAGGAACCCCAGCAGGACCCTCCACCTGGAAGGGGCTGTGGCCAGCCTGCAAAGAGCCATCAGCCCCTCACCCTGGCTGGCCAGGCACTCTAGCAGGACCCACCTCCCTGAAGGGGGTGTGGCCAGTCTGAAAATGGCCCCTCACCCAGGCTGGCTAGGAACACCAGCAGGACCCTTACCCTGATCTGGGACACCCTTTAGGGTAAACCAGCCAGCCCCCACCCATGCACCAGGCCTCAATCCTATATAATGAAAGGGTAATATGCAAATTGACCCTAACAGCAGAACCACTGGGAATGACTGGTCACTATGACACACACTGACCACCAGGGGGTAGATGCTCAATGCAGGAGCTGCCCCCTGGTGTTCAGTGCACTCCCACAGGGGGAGCTCTGCTCAGCCACAAGCCAGGCTGGTGGCTGCCAGTACAGCTATGGTGGTGGGAGCTTCTCCAGCCTTCTCAGCAGTGCTAAGGCTGTCCAACTGCAGCTTAGCCCTGTTTTCCGCTGGCAAGTGGACATCCTCCAAGGGCTCCCGGGCTTCCAGAGCAGTGTCTCACTGCCAGGTTAGGCCCAATACCCCAGGGAACAGGCCTAAGTCAGCAGGTGGACACCCCCGAGGGGTCCCAGACTGAGAGAGGGTACAGGCCAGGCTGAGGGACCCCCCTCCCCCTGAGGGCACAAATTTTTGTGCACCAGGACTCTAGTTATAATAATATTGCCTATTTTCCCTATGTTGTACATTACATTCCCATGACTTATCATTCTTTTTATAACTGGAGGTTTGTACCTCTCATTTCTCTTCACTTTGTTTACCCATCCCCCTACCCTCTTCTTGGAAACAGAAGACTTCCCTATTTTCTTTTGATAAAGACAAAAATCTCACACTCTCTTTTAAAGTTATTGAAAATTTCAAAATAACTCAATTATGAGATTTTTGTGTTTATAAAAAGAAAACAGGTAAGAGAAGTAGATTATATCTCCCTATTCTTCCTGCTACATAAACTAATAAATCTTGGACATTCTATGTGTATAAAACAGACATAGGAAGACTCTGATGGGTGAAGAGAAAAAAGCTGACTGAGGAGGAACTTAGGAGGTAAGAAAAGAAACAACAATTGATCAGACGTGGGAATGTAAAGTATTATATCCATTCTGGAAAGCAGGTCAGCAGTGTTTTTAAAAATCTAAACATGCAATTACCATGCCATCCAGCCATTTCAATCCTGTGCATTTATCCTAGAGAAATGAAAACTTATGTCTACAAGAACCTGTACATCATTGTTCATAGCAACTTTATTTGAATTAGCCAAAATCTAGGAGTAATGCAGATATTCTTCAATGGGTGACTGGTTGAATGAACGGTGACACATTCATGCCATGGAATATTTCTTTGCCATAAAAAAAGGAACAGACTGTTGATACATACACAACAGCTTGGATGAATCTAAAGGTCATTATGCTGGGTGCAAAATAGCCAATCTTGAAAGGTCACATAATTATTCCATTTATATAACATTCTCAAAATGACAAAATTATAGAGATAGAAACAGATTACTGCTTTCTAAAAGTGAAAGATAATATAAAAGAGGGATGAGTGTCACTATAGAGGAGTAGCATGAGGGGGATCTTTGTGGTGATGAAAAAGTTGTGTATTTTGATTATGGTAATAGTTACACAAATCTTCACATCATAAACTGAGATATAACTATACACATTATAATGGTTAATATGTCAACATGAAAGACCTCAGAGTACCCAGATTAAACATTATTTCTGAGTGTGGCTGTGAGGGTGTTCTGGATGAGATGACATTTGAATCAGTGGACTGAGTAAAGTAGATTGCCTTCCCCAATGTGGGTCGGAATCATCCAATCTATTGAAGGCCTAAGTAGAGCAAAAAGCAGAGGGAGGTGGAATTTTCCCCTTTTTTCCTGCCTTACTGATCAAGCTGGGACATCTCACCTCATCTTCAGCCCTCACACTGAAATTTAGACCTCTAGCTCCCCCTGCACCTCCTCCCCCCCCCCCCCCCCCCCCAGTTCTCAGGCCTTTGAACTTGGACTGATTTACTGCTGGGCTGCCTGGGTCTCCAGCTTGCAAAAGGCAGATGGTAGGATTTCACAGCCTCCATAATCATGTGAGCAAATTCCTCATAATAAATATTATCTATTATGGTTCTCTTTTCCTAGAGACCCTGAACCCTGACTAATACACAGATGGATTAGTCTATTTTTTTAATCTTACTCATTTGTGGATTATAATAAACACCATAAACTGATTAACAAAAACAGATCCAGAGACAGAGAAGCATCAAGCAGATGCTCAAACCTCAAAGGGAAGGTAGGGGAGGGTGGAGGTAAAGGGGAGAGATCAACCAAAGGGCTTGTATGCATGCATATAGGCCTAACCAATGGACACAGACACCAGGGGAGTGAGAACATGAGCGGGGGGGGGGGGGGGGCAATGGGGGGAAGAGGACACATATGTACTAGTAATACCTTAATCAATAAAGGGAAAAATTATTAAACATTTTTAATGTTGACTTTATTGCACACAATATATATTTGTTACCCACCCTCTTCTCCCCCTTCTTCAGTTACTTAAGATTTAATCCTTGGGGGAAACTGGGTGAAGGGTACATGGGACTATCTTGGAAACTTCCTGTGAATCTGTATTTATTTCAAATTAATAGTTAAAAAACAGAAGACATAAGACATTAAAGGTTTGAAAAGCACTGGTAGAAAGAAAAACATAGACAACCACTTAAGAGGACAAGAGAACTTTATTCATCTCAATTTTGAAATTTTATACCAACTTTTATTTGAATAAAGCTTCAGTTCAAGATTACACTTACATTTTAATCCCTAGGTTTTTACTATATATATATTTGATTTCAGAGAAACATCAATGATGAGAAAGAATCATTGATTGGCTGCCTCCTGCACGCCCCCCACTGGGGATTGAGCCCACAACCCAAGCATGTGCCCTTGGTCAGAATCAAACGCAGGACCCTTCAGTCCACAGGCCTACGCTCTATCCACTGAACCAAACTGGCCAGGGTCCTAGGTTTCTACTTTATGAAGTTTGGTGGTGGTTTCGTAAAAATGTAGAATAATAAGACAAGCGTGTGTTTTTTCGTGTGTGTTTTTTTTCTGATCGCAATCCATTGCCACTTATCTAATAAAATTGTGTCAATTACATAGGAATCCTACTTTTATAACAGTTTTAATTTGAATTAAAGGTTTCTGGGAAAAGGAGTGGAAAATTTGCACTGAAAAAGTACACTCCATCAATCAAAATGATCCAGTGATATTTAGGTCATCTTTCCTGAGTGTAACCAATACAGCCCCTACTAGAGTATTACTAGATGGTGTTCTCAGAACACGTGCTCAGCAAAGTGCACTGTATCATTTAGAAATAGCAACAGAGACCTAAGGAATAGGAGCTTCAACAGGATTTCAAACATTATTTTGGCTGACATAACAGATGTTGCAAGGTAGACAATTCAGAACTGACAATAGCAAATCCAAAGTCACAGGGATGAATTTTTATGCTTATGATCTTTTATCTTTTGCATTGGCTCAAGATTGTCTACTGGGGCGCTAGCCAGTAATGTCTACATTATGAGCAAGAAGCAGGAAATGGAAAGCAAAACAACTGCATACCGTATACCAAGTGCTTTTTCTTTCCTAAAGAAGGCTTCTGGGAATCTCACCCTATCTCTCACATCCCATCAGCCATCCACAATAAAATTGACTTTTGTTAACTAAGAAAGAGGAAATGAATATTGTTTAGATAGCTAGGAGTCTCTGTCAATATGAAAATAATTATAGCAGTATTATGGGTTGAAAATAAGCCCAAAGAACACCTAATCCTACCCAAAATACCCTAAACTGGGCAAAAGACGATCCTTGGCAATAGGAAGACAGGCTCTCAGGACATTGGATCTTGGAAGAACATAACACCAGTGAAGAAGTCCTGATTAACAAGAAATTAGCGAATTGGATCAACACAAATCTTGTGAAGATTGCAGACACTTAGTTGCCAAACTCAAAGGGAAAGTGAAGATCAAAACACAGTTGTTCACAGGGTCTAAACATATATGGCAGTTAAACCAGGACCCACCAAGACTGGCTCACCCAGCAGGGGAAGAGTTTCATTGAAAGCATCTTAAAAATTCTATAATAAATAGCAACATAGTATTGTTAGTAACAAATATATTAAGGAGATTTTCTCTAAACTCACAGGGAAACATCATTTCACTAAAATGAGCATTTCACTCAAAATAAACTAAGATGCCATTAGTATCTCCATTTTGGAGAAAGTGAGGTTCAGTGAAATTAACACAGATGCAAATTCATATGGCTAAGAAGTGGCAGAGCCTAGATTCTTCGTAACCAGAATACTATACTATTATCTACAACACAGATCACCATTACCTACAAAAAATACTTTAGCTCTATGTTTAATCTCGATATAAAAGGCATTTACTGCTCCATTCTAGGAACAAATTATTTTATTTTCAACCCACTTTAGAAAGTTAGTGTTATTCAAGGCTAAAGAAAATATGAAAAATATAGTGCAGTTAACCGGGAGAACTAAGCTTGCTAGTCATTGGAGGTTTCCTAGCCCACTGAGCCTACAGCTAAGGGATCCATCTTGCACTCCAGAGAGGACAAGCCCAGCTGCAGCTGTCCTCCAGCATTTCCTTAGCTGCTCCAAAGTGCTTTGCTTGCAGGGGCAGCCACAGCCAGCTCTATCTATGAAAGGCAAAGGGTCCTGATTATGGTGAGCGGTCCTGCTGCAAACAATACCTTTTTGCAGTTGCTGGTTTGTTTTATTGAAAACCACTTTGACAGCTCTCTGCTTTCTCTGCTTCTATAAATAATCAGCCTTAATGATAAAGTATAACCTGCACATTCAAATGCACACTTGCTTCTATACATTTTCGTGCCCTGAATAGGCACAGCTACAAAGACATCAGTTCTGAACATGAGCATATGGTTCTGAAAACTTCGTATTTCAAATCCACAATTCAACTTAAGAATGGAACATAATGTTTTCATTAACACTGATGATACATAAAACTGTTTCTTTAAAAAAAAATGGCAAAACCTGGACTTGAGCTAAGAGGTTGGAGCTTTGAAGCTACTTAGGACTGAATGTTTATGTTGAAAAAAATTATGACTGACAATGAGATAAAGCATGCATAAAATATCATCTCAATTTACAGTGCTTCTGTTTAGTTCTTAAAGAAAACTTGTAGGCAAAGGTTTCCTTGATTGCCTAGCAAGCAACTTTTAGTTCACCGCAAGTGCTCTGTTGTTGACATTTGCACTGACTGCTTTGCCCAGATAGCGTGAATATGTCCTCCTCGCTGGTCACCAGCTTTTCCAATTCCCCCTCAGAACCCCCTTGCCTGCATCTGTCAGAAGAAGACTGCAGAGAGATACAGGAATCACACACAAACACATATTACTCTGGAGGGACGTGGGACTCTACAAAACACCTGGAACTCAGTGTGCACACTAAGAACTGAAATGCAGCCATTAAAAATTTCTTTCATTTAAAAGTACTTCCGAGGAGGAGAAACAAGATGGCGGCATAGGGTAGACACCGTAAATGCAGCCGTGAGCAACTATTTCAGAAAAACCTCGAAAAGAACACATGGACACCACTCACACCCACAGGAAGGCTGGCTGAGTGAAAATCCTACAACTAGAGAAGAGTCTGAGACTCAGAGGAGCAGCGAAAGCAAAGTACAGAGGTACGGAGGCGCGCGCACGGGGCTCGGGGAAGGGCTGGCGCCAGGGGACGCGGTTCTTTTCCAAAACGGAGAGAGCCACAAGTCCCCAGCGGCTCTGAACTCCAGTTCCAAGCAAGTTTTGAGGACCCAGACACCCGGAGAGGGGGGACTGACTGTCACCAGGAGGAAATTCAAAGCGAGTTTCTCTCAGCGTTGCTTGCAACAATTACCATGGGACACAGAGACCTGGTGTCTCTCAGCGCAGCGCTGAAAAGCGCCATAGCTATTTGCTCCACCCTGCCCGGCGAACTCCCCGAGGCCCCGCCCCTCCCAAGCTGCATCAGAGCTAGGGCAGAGGCTTAATCAACGCCTCCTTAAAGATACAGGAGCCAGCCCCAACCCAGTGGCCAGAGTGGGACTAACCTAAACAAAACAGGTCCACAAGGAACACACTCGGGGCAGATGCAGTGAGCATAAAAGCTACGCTGAAACAACTCTTGCCCCATAAGGGTGTCTCCAGCACAAAAGTTCTCCCACTGTAGACACAGCTGACTCTCATATCCAAGTGGCTTAGAGGTTAATCCCTCACAGTGATCACCTAAATCAGAAAGGAAAGCAGCCAAAATGGGGAGACGAAACAGGTCACAAATGACAGAAATGGAGGAAAGAAAACGACAGGATATAGAGTTCAAAACCACGGTTATTAGGTTTTTCAAGAAAATGCTAGAGACTGCCGATAAATTTGATGAGACCCTCAAGGATATGATAAAGGACCAACTAGAAATGA
>PVJC01024062.1:0-25905 GCA_004026665.1 Murina feae
CGGAGCTGAGCTGAGGGGCGAAGCTTCACTTTCGCTCCTGCCGCAATGGAAAGGGCTGTTTACTCAGGTCCGTGAGTGGCGGCCGCCATGTTGGCTGGGCTAATTTGCATACAGCCGCTCTGATTGGCTGGTGGGCGTGGCTTACCCTGTCTCGGAGAAACGGTTAATTTTAATATTTCGCTTTTATTAGTTTAGATGATTGGTTGGGCATCTCCTAGTGAAGAAATCTTATTTGACAGTAGAGAAATTAGACCTGACTAATTTCTAGAATATGATCTAACCCAGAGAGGAGAGCCTATTTCCTGGTTAGGGTTTTCCATTGTCAATCTAAAACTGTGACCTTGTGGGCAATAAATGATTTTTGTTCCAACAAGAACAAGTAGGTGGTTGATTTAGAAGCTGTTGGACTGGTTCAGTTTTCACAAGTGATTTATTGTGGATCTTTCTGAATTGCTCTTTTAATAAGTTTTGTCTTATTTTTCAGGAAAAAAAAAATGATAACCAGGATTTCTGGTCCTCTGACCAAGTGGTTGAAAGTTATCAAAGAACAAACAACACCAGCTTTCCCTGTCCCATTTGTGCCTAGCAAAAGGAAAGAAAAAAGTTTCAGATCCTGCTGAACTCTCACAAGGACACGGAGCTGCAATGCTGTTTGTTCCTGTTGAAGGTCAGTCTGCAACAAGCCTGGCACCCAGGAAGCAATTCAATTCTGTTTAGGGATTGTGTCTGGTAATTACACTCTCCTTAAATCTATACCTGAGCTGTAAATCTAGAAGAACACCCTCTGATCCTTCTTAAAGGGGCAATTTCAAAAAGGTTCAAGAACCTTATAGGTGCAGGCAATTCTTTGATATTTAGGAGAATTGCAATTAAAAGTAATTTGATTTAATTATGTGGAAATAAAGATTCATCCTTTAAAAAATTAAGTCATTCATAGTCTGGACTTTGTCATCCATGAGTGGACTTATGAATATGAACAAAACAAGTGTCTGTATCAAATGTACCGCCCCCAAGATTGCTTTTTACTATGTCTATAAAAGAAAAACACCAAGTGGTTTTTGGAGATAAACACATTTTAAAAAATGTTTGCCTCAGTGATTGAAAATGAATGAGTAAATTTTATTTCAACATCCCTAAATTTTTAACAAGTGTTGAAACATACTGGGAGGAGATATATTTCAATTTTACAGAAAAGGACAAAATCAAGTGTATATTCTCAGTAAACTTTGCTCTTTCAGAGTATATTTTCCCTTGGTACTAAAACTTCCAACCTAACACCCCGGACCAAGGATAGCAAACACCTTCATGCATTATACCTCTCCCCGCTCTATCACTCATGTGGATATTATTGGTCAATCATAGTACTCTTTTATGGTAAGTCTGGACATTTACTTGAATTCCTTCTCCAACAGGATTTCAGACTGTCACTATCAAGTCACTGGCGCTAGAACTTGTGATATAACAAATGTTCCTTTCTGTACTAGGCCTGTCATGAACTTGACCCATTTTCTCTACACAAGTGGATGTATATATAACAAATTGTGGAGACTAAAGAGTATTAATTTTAAAGGTAAAATAGAACTTCAGAATAAACAGCAGAACTTCTTAGGTCTTCTGCATGTAATCAGTTTTGTTCCAGCCAGTACCAGCCCCTTATTTCATTAGCCACTTACGTATGTAATCCATTCTTTTGGCTTCTCCTCACCCCACATTCCTTCTCAGTAATTGTTTATAGCAAGATTTGAATTCCAAGTTCTGACATTCCTTAGAAGTATATGAGTGACTCTGAAGTAAAACTGAGCAAATAAGAGAAATCATGAAAATATCACTATTCTGTAGTTCATAATTTGCAATAATTTACTGGATGAAATTTAAAATGAAAATTTTTTCACATTTTCTTAGCATAAAAACTTAGCTAATACTTACTAAAGTTGATAATGTTGTCATGTGATTTAGCACTGGTGCCTTTTATGTATCATATGGGGTGTCCCCGAAAATGTATACATGCACTTTGAATAATTATAAAGGCAGTGCTTATTTAAAATGCATTTCATTTTCAAGATTGAGCTATCTGCTGTTAAAGTGTGTATACATTGGGGGGGGGGGGGGCACTCTGTATTGATTATCTGGTAAAACCATCAAAATGCTTTCATCTTGAAAATCTTAAGAAGTTTTAATTCCTAGAGTTTGTATAAGAAGAGAAGGTTGATCTTTCCACAAGGGATTCAAAAATTCTATGTGTGTTCTCCTGATTGCATTGCATGATGCGTGAGAAAAGAGAAATACAGTTCTGGCCCCCAAAAAAAGAAATTAGTCTCTGAAGAATTTCTAGGCTATAACCAATTTGGAGGATGTTGACTTTGTTTTACGGTATGGGGTGTGTGTGTGTGTGTGTGTGTGTGTGTGTGTGTGTGTGTGTGTTTTCTTTTCTAATAATGATGGAGTACAAGGGCATTTGTTAGGAAGCTTCATCTTCTTCATCTGAAACCTCCTGTTTGTCTGGTCTTATAACATTGGTATATTTTTTATCCAAAATAGCTCAAAAAAATTTGTGCATCTTTCTAAAAAGATTGAATGAAAAATTTCTTTAAACCATTTTATTTCTTAAAATTGTGTTTAAATTATTTAAAGTTAAAGTAAACTATTTTTGCACTTAAAAAGTAATTCCTTTGAGGCCCAGTAGCAACATGAAGCAATTATTCTTGAGGAGAGATGAGAACACTAACGATACTAATACACTTTTGCTTTCAGACTGCAGGCCAGGAATGGTGAGTGGGAATAAGCTGTTAGTCCTTCTCAAAATAAGAAGAAATGCTGAACTGGTTACTTAAAATTTTTCCCTGAAACAATTTGAGACAAGGTTAAGCCCTTTAGTTGGAACTAGGTATAGAACTGAAAGATCAAATCAAATAAATAACGTTTGCTAAGAGTTAAATGCAAATATGATTAGGTGGTTGGCACTTACTTTTATGTATCCCTTTGGATTCAGTAATCAATAAATATTTAATGAGAATAGGGGGAAGAGCTAAGACAAAAGGGATATTGTTCTCAAAGGATTTGGAGTCTTCTAGTAAACACCATTTCTATAACTCTATCAAGATAAGTCTCAGAATGCCTATTTTGGATAGTTTTGAAACCCGGGGAAATAACAAGGAAACATAACATCTACTTGCCAGGAAGAGATGTATACACATCTCAAAAATTATTGTCTAATAGAAAATACTTTTAAAATAAATTTAATATGCAATGGTTAACCATTGTTCAGCTTTGTTTCTTGTTGTTGCGTTGCAGAAGTTCTTTTTTATAATTTAGATATTAACCCTTTGTCAGGTATGTCATTTGCAAATATTTTCTCTCATTTTGTAAGTCACCTTTCTTCACTACGTTGATTCTGTTTTAACCATTGAATAAAATTAGATAACATTTAATTTTACTACTGCAAATATAGCTTTTTCCTAAGGCAGAAAATCAAAAACATTGCATTTCTTTCCCAGATATAGTAGCCCTAATTTTTTTTCTTTGTTTGTAGTCTATATTAAGAATGTGGCTCAAATAAATGGAAAGACATACTGAACAGGAATACAATATATTTAAGATGTCAATAATACCCAAAGCAACCTATAGATTTAATGCAACCCCTACAAAATCACAATAGAGTTTTTGACAGAAATAGAAAAAATTCATCCTAGAATTCATATGAAATCTCAAGGTATCCCAAATAATCAAAACAACATTGAAAAAAAGGAATAAAATTATAGGCATCACACTTCCTCATTCCAAAACTTATTACAAAGCTACAGCGATCAAAACAATGTGATACTACCACAAAGACAGACATATAAACCAATGGGATAAAATAAAGATCCCATAAATAAACACTCAGTAAACTTTGGTGCCCTGCAAGCAGGCTGCCAACCCCCTGCCGCCTCTTTCCCGCTCCCCGATGCCCCTCCAAGGGCCTGGGAAGCCCACCAAGCAATCTGCCGACCCCCTGCCACCTCTTTCCCGCTCCCCGATGCCCCTCCAAGGGCCTGGGAAGCCCACCAAGCAGGCTGCCGACCCCCTGCCGCTCATTTGACCATATATGTGTGTCACAAGGGTATCAAGATCACTCAATGAGAAAAGGACAGTCTCTTCAACAAATGGTTCTGGGAAAACTAAATATACACATGCAAAAAAATAAAGTCGAATCCTTACCTTATATACCATATACAAAAAAAATAACTCTAAATGGATCATAGATTTAAATATAGATTAGGTAGTTGGCACTTACAACCTAATCTAAATGTCTTTTAAAATGCTTACGAAGAAAACAGAGGGGGAAAGCTTCATGATATTTGACTTGGCAAGGATTTATTGAATATGACACTAAAGGACAGGCAACAGAAAATAGATAAACTGGATTACATCAAAATAAAAAACTTAACCTGTGACAAAAAACAGAATCAACATAGTGAAGAAAGGTGACTCACAAAACGAGAGAAAAATATTTGCAAATGACATACCTGACAAGGGGTTAATATCTAAATTATAAAAAGAACTTCTGCAACGCAACAACAAGAAAAAAAGCTGAACGATGGTTAATGACATTACACACACACACACACACACACACACACACACCAACAAAACATATGAAAGGAGGCTCAACATCACTAATCATTAGAGAAATGCAAATCAAAACCATAATGAGATACCACCTCACACCCACCATGGTGGCTGCTATAGAGAGAAAGAGGTAGGGAGAGAGAAAGAAACAAATAGAGAGCAGGGAAATTATGGAAGAAGAAGAGGAGAGGAGAAGAGAGAAAAGAAATTAACAAGTGATGGTAAAAATATGGAGAAACTAGAACCCTTGGTGGGAAGGTAAAATGGTGCAGAATTGCTATGAAAAACAGTATGGTGATTCCTCAAAAAAAAATAAAATAAAATAAATAGAACTACTATATGATCTAACAATCTCACTTCTGGGCATATATGCAAAAAAAAACTAAAGCAGGATTTCAAAGATATATGTGTATACTCATTATTCACAATAGCCAAAAAGTGAAAGCAACTTAAGTGTTCATCAATCAATGAATGGATAAACAAAAAGTGATATATACATATAATGGAATATTATTTAGTCTTCAAGAGAAAAGAAATTCTGATATATGCTACAACATAGATAAACCTTGAAGACATTATGCTAATTGAAATAAGTCAGTCATAGGACAAATACTATACATGATTCCACTTATATAAGAGTAGAGTCCTGGTGCACGAAATGCAAGCATGGGTGCTATCTCTAGGCCTGGCCTGCAATCAGGGCCATCTTCCCCAGCTGCAGATAGTCAGCCCCACCACCCACCACCACCCACACCCGGTTCCCCATTTGCCATCGGGCGATTGGAAACTGCCAGCTGGGGGGAAGGACAAAGAGGTTGGCCATTCCCACCCACTTGCCGGCCCAGTTTCCCGATGCCAGTTGCCCTCTGTGTGTGGGGCAACCGAAAAAGCAGGGGCCTTGGCCTGGTGCCATCTGCATCTGCCACCACCCACCCTAGTTCCCCATTCGTCATCTGGCGATTGGAGCCTGCAGGCCAGGGGGAGGGACCAAGAGGTTGGCCAGCAGGCCCCGATGGGGCAATCAGGGCCTCCGGGCTGGGGACAGCATCTGCATTGAGCATCTTCCCCCTGGTGGTCAGTGGGCATCATAGTGACTGGTAGTTCCACCATTCAGTCGATTTGCATATTACCCTTTTATTATCTATACTAGGGGCCCAGTGCACAAAAATTTGTGCACTTGGGGGTCCCTTGGCCTGGCTCGTGCCCTCTTACAGTCTGGGACCCCTCAGGGGATGTCCACCTGCTGGCGTGCCTGGACAGCCTGGGTGAGGGGCTCATGGCTGTTTGCAGGCTGGCCAAGCCCCCCAGTGTGGACCCTCACGCCACTGGGGTGTGGCAAGCCTGGGTGACGGGCTGAGAGCCATTTGCAGGCTGCCTACAGCCCCTTCAGGTTTTGGGTCCCTCCTGGGATGCCTGGGCAGCCTGGGTGAGGAGCTGAGGGCCGTTTTCGAGCTGCTCACAGTCCCTTCAGGGTTCGAGTCCCTACTGGGGTATGTGGGCAGCCTGGGTGAGGGGCTGAGGGCCATTTTCAGGCTTTCAGGCTGCCCACAGCTCCCATTGACCCAAGGTCCCAGTGAAGCTGGCTGGAATCAGGTTTCTAGGGTTTATTTATCTTCTATAATTGAAACACTGTTGCTTTGAGCCGAGGCCTAGGCAGTTAAGGAAGCCTCCTATTTGTTTCAGCTCCATGGCTTCTATAAGTGAAACATTGTTACCACAAGCAGAGGCTCAGCCAGCCTAGGCAGGCAATTGCAACAGAAGCCTGCTGTTTACTCTAGCTCCATGGCTGCTGGCCGCCATCTTGGCTGGGTTAATTTGCATATAGCTACTCTGATTGGCTGGTGGGCAGGCTTGGCTGATGGGCATGGCTTAGGCATCCCAGAGAGATGGTTAATTTGCATATTACTCTTTTATTAGATTAGATATATAAAATGCTAATATGCAAATAGACCAAACGGCAGAATAACTGAACAACTGAACACCCAGTTGCCATAACATGCACTGACCACCAGGGGTTGCATGCAGACCATGGCAGGTGTCTGCAGCAGGTGGCAAAGTGCAGAACATGTCAGGTATCAGCCGTGGTTGGATGGTGAGGCAATGAGCGGGGCACAGGCTAAGGCAGGGCACTGGTTGCTGTCATTAGGCCAAGCCTCTGATGATTACTGAAAATTCTTTGCTTCCATTCTTTGCTACAGTCCTGTCTGGTACTTGCACCTGCTACCAGAGCTAGCCCCACTTGCACCCGCTGCCAGCATCGACTGATCGCTTGGCACCATTGCGGTGGCCATTAGCCCGGATCACCCCAGAGGGCTTCTCCACCTCCCCATGTTCCTGAGGGGTGATTGGGGCCAGCAGCCACCTCTCACACCCGCTGCTGAGGCCAGCCCCAATTGCTGCACACCACCAGCACATGGGAGCGGTGGCAGGGGGAGTGGGACTGCCGACAGACAGGGGACCAGGGAATGCAGCAGGAGGGGCCACTAGGGGCACAGAGGATGGGCCAAGACCCACACCTGTGTCCACTGCATTCTTGCAGCCTACAGATCATTTGAAGGTGCATAAATTTGTGCACTGGGCCCCTAGTATAGGATATTTAGTCAAATTCATAGAGACAAAAGGTGGAAGAATGGTTGCCAGGTATCAGGGGGAGTAAAGAATTGTGAGTTATTTAATGAGTAGAAAGATTCAGTTTTGAAAGACCAAAAGAGTTCTTAAGATTGACTGCACAACAGTTTAAATGTACTTAACATTATTAAGCTGCAGACTTAATGATGACAAAGATGGTAGGTGTGGTTCAGTTGGTTGGAGAGTCATCCTGAGCACTGAAGGGTCACAGGTTTGATTACAGGTCAGGATATATATGCAGGTTTCAGTTCCATGGATCCCTAATCAGGGAGTGTTCTGGAGGCAACCAATCAATGGTTATCTCTCACATCAATGTTTCTTTCTCTTCCCTTTCCCTCCTTCTCTCTCTCAAAAAAAAAATCAATAAAAACATTATTGGATGAGGAATTTTTTTTTAATTACAAAGTTGGTAAATTTAAAATAAAAGTATTTGAGAACTTTGTTCAGAGCAAAGAATTGTACTTGGGGTTGACAGGTCAAGAATTCCTCTCCACTTGAACCTGGGCTGATTTCCGATATGTTTGACAAATGGAGTACAACAGAAGAGATGCTATGCAAGATTCTAGGCCAGCCTGGAAGAAAATTGGCAGCGTCACCTCAGTTTCTTGGAGCCCTGAGTCAGCTCCAAGTCTAGCTTTCCTACTAGAAAGGACACATGAGACTGCATGGAGAGGGTCTGACGACTGACCCATCTCACCAAGATGTCAGATATGTAAGTGAAGCTATTCCTGGACCCTCCAGATCAAAACCAGCTGCTCTAGTTGACATCATATAGAGCAGAAAAATTCATCTGGCCAAGCCCTGCCAAGATTACTGACCCATAAAATAATGAGATGTAAGTATCCTGGAGGTAGTCTGTTATGTAACAATGGATAATCAGAACAACTGCTTAAGAAATTCAGGCTCTGAATCTTCCTCCTTCCTTCCTATGGAGGTGGTTAGAATGAAATGTAATTATAGATTGAGTTAAAATGAAATAAATTTAGAAAAGTAAAGACCTCATTTTAGCATAAAATCATATACTTATAGAAAGTGATGATCACATGGAAAAGGGCCAGATATTAACACTGATTGTATATAATAATTCATTTCACACAGGGAGGAAAAATAATATCAGCAAGGGCATGGGAACATCTTTGGCCTTGCTTACTTTTCTTGTAATTGCATTACCTGAGCTATTTTGCCTATAGGACCTAACACTGTCATACACACCTCAGCCACCAGCCCGCATCCCCTGAACCTACTCAGGAAGCTGAAATAAGAAATGGTAGATGGATGTTGGGACACAGCAGAGATGAGGACGACAGAACATTAGAGTTGACTGAGGCAGAATTAGGAGGTGCTGTTCTCTGCTCAGATGTACAATAAAATCTCACAGACATCGGAGGTTAGCAGATAGCTATGTTTTATCCTGTCACCAAAAGAGTTGCTCCTCATGTAGCTCCTGAAGGTGGTGGAGTAATAGCCCATTTCTAGCACTCTGATGTTATGAGATAGAAAAGGAAGTCAACAAAGAAAATATACTTCTGATTCTAATCTTTTCTCTAGGTCTGACAAATAGCAGAAGAAAATGTTCTCTCCAAAGCTAAGGCCATGTCTCATTCCATATGTTAACTCAGGGAGCTGCATATCATTTACCTCTTACCATGATTTACAAGTATTTGTTTTGGGCATTTTCAGAGGTCAGTCCCCAACAGATCTATTATGCAACAAGCAATTTCATTCAGCTTGGAAATTGTACTTTGTAATTACACTATCCTTCAATAGTGACCCTGACTGGAATGTAAAATATCCAGGGAATTATATAGCTTAACATATTTATACATTTAAAATAAAATTAATTGATGGGAAATTTCAAGTAGAAGATATAGGCTTGGTCTCTTGGACCCCCATTGATATATATAATCTTTTAAACAAATATTGTTTACTTTTTCTTTTCTTTTTTTAATATTTTTATTGTTGAAAGTATTGCATATGTCCTCTTTTTCCCCCATTGACCTCTCCCAGCCTGTCACCACCTCCTACCCCAGGCCTTCACCACTCTATTGTCTGTGTTCCTGAGTCATGCATATATTCATACAAGTTCATTGGTTAATCTCTTTCCACTCCCCTCGCAAACCCCCCTCCCCACCTGCCCTCTGAGGTTTTATAGTCTGTTCCGTGCTTCTATCTATGTCTTTGGATCTATTTTTGGTCATCGGTTTATGTTGTTCATTAGATTTCACATATGAATGAGATCATGTGACCCTTGTCTTCCTCTGTAGCTTTTTCTTTTCAAAGTAACATTTGTTTGGGGAAAATTCTATTTGGGTGTGGCTCTTCAAGCCCTCAAAGGGGGTATGAAAAGATAATTCTCTTATGTATAATAAATAAATATTATTTGGACTTGACTTTACATTGCTTCTCAGCATCTAGTTTACTATTTAAAACCTTAGCTGCTTAAATTCATTTGTAAAATGAGAGTACATATTCAATACTTATCTTGCAGGGTTGTTGTAAAGGTTAGAGACAATGTCTACAAAGATATGTAGCCAGAAATCTATACTTATTGCCTGTGTAGCTTGGATAAATAACCTAGACCTTACTATGACTCAGTTTACTCCTCTATTTAAAAAATGGGATTTTATGCTTAGATTTTTGTGAGAATTAAAATAAATTATATATGTATACATCATAGATAGTGCTTAATAAATGCTATCACAGATGTACGTATAGCATTTGTTCAATAAATGATAGATTTTTTAAATGTTATTAAATTTAAAGAAGATTGGATAAGCCCTATAGCATATGTATTCAGAACAGGAAAACTGGGCCATGTGGTCCTATCAGCATCCATTCTGATTTAGAATCTATCTATACAAAAATAATTCAGGATTATAATTTATTAATGACCTGAATCCACTACAAGGATGACCAGAATAAAAGGACCAAATTTTAATGGCTTTATTCAGCGTTTCTCAGTCCTGTCTGTGCACTAGGATTAACTCTGGATTCTTCTAAATGACAGCCACACAGGCCATACCCCTTTTCCCTTCAATAAGTCTGCACTGTACTAGCTCTGCAGGTGACTATGTTAGGCAGATGATCTTGAATACCATATAGTTAGTCATTTGATACATGTTTCCTGGATCATGTATGCCATGGCTGAAAACGTAGTTTAAATAGAGGACTTAGCAAGGAAGAACAACAAGTAGATTCAAAATTCATATATATTTCACTTCTAGCATTTCTATTAACCCAAAACCCTGTAACTTGATGTTAGGAAAAGAACTGGCAAAATCCAGGTCTATGAATAAAATACCAGTTAAGGAAATTCAAATATTTGCAGAAATAATCAAACACTTTTATTAATTATTCATGAATACGAATTATTTTTCAAAAGTCATGTATGCTAATAAATAATTAGTCTTGAGATAAAAGTATATGTAATGTTCTAGCCTAGGACAGCAGTTATCATTCAGAGGTATGAGAATATGTTAGGAGTCAGGGTTTGAATCTTGGTCTGTCTGACTTGATGGTCCTTGCTTTTTCCCATGTACCATGTTCCCAGTTACCATTCTGTCTCAGGAGAATATGCCCAGAATAAGAGGGATGAGAAGATAAGGCTCCAAAGTGTCCACCCATGTGCAACCTAAGAAGGATAACTAATTTGTTCATTCTTCTCTTTACTATAGACTGCCAGAATTTTTACAAGTTTGTATCACAGGGTAAAATGTAATTCTGCAATTATCCAATTAATTCAAATCATGCTAACGCTGTTTCTGAGTACAGAGAGCCAAACAAAAAGAAATAATAATAATAATAATAATAATAATAATAATAATAATAATAATTGCTGAATTAATCTGATTTCACCTGCATAGATCAAGTGAACTAGGCAATGGCCAGAACCCCACTTAGTTTTAAAGAATGTAAACAGCCAGGCATGAAATTCACTCTATTTGGTTTTGCCTTCACTATAGAAAGCTAAATCCTGCACTTAGTCTTCCAATAGAACAGTAATGACAATGGAGAATTGGAGGTTTCAACCTCCCCTTCAGAGGAGAGGGACAGGGCCTGGGTAGGATTGCACATCAAACATTTACAAACGTGGGGAAAGGGGCTGATTGGAAGTTGTTCCTGAGAGAAGATCAAAGGTTGGGGCTTTGTGGAGAAACAGGATGGTTTTTAAATCCGTTCTTAAATCATAACGCTTTGTCAGTCAGGTCAGCACAAAGCAGCAAGGTCTTCGGAGGAGGAAGAGAACAATTTTGACATACAGAATGAAATGGGAACACAGGAACAATAGGGAAGTTCAATGAACAATTACGGGTAAATTTTTAAAATTGGATTTGGTTCTCTTTTTATAAGAAAACTTTAAAAATAAAGAATAGCCAAAGATGTCAAAAGAAAACGCAATCGCAGTTATGTCCAAATGTGACTGGCACACAGCACACTGAAGAAAACATGGGCTGTCAAGTCATGCAGACCAAGGCTCAAACCCTGACCCTCCCACTCACTAGCCTTGACAAATTACTTCCTCTGAAACTTCGCTTCCTCGCCTGTAAAAGGGGCTTGTGTGCCTGCTTCACATGGAATTGTTACAGGAATGATATGACATTTCCTGTCAGGTTGTATGAATAGTATTTCATGATAAAGAGTAGATATCCATTTCCTTTCCTTCCCTCACTTCCAGACATCCAGATGGAATGAATTGTCTCTGATTATGGTATTATAACTCTGGCTTCCACAAGTATAATATCATATTATATAATAAAAGCGTAGTATGCAAATTGGTCCCTCAACCAGAGTTCTTCCTGGTCAACCAGAGCTTGACCAGGGGAGGGCTGGCTGGGGGAAGGGAGGGAGGCTCTGGCTGGCAGTAGGCAGCCACTAGGGACCCTAATAATGGATAAAAATTATTAACAATAAATATGTTATACCATAAGTACATACAGTGTATGCTATAATAATATATACTATAAAACTATAATTATACTAGAGGCCCAGTGCACGAAATTCATGCACTCAGGGGGGGGGTCCCTCAGCCCAGTCTGTGCCCTCTTGCAGTCTGGGAGCCCTCAGGGAATGTCCAACTGACATTCTTAGCGCTGCCGCAGAGGCAGAAGAGGCTCCCACCACCACTGCTGCACTCACCAGCCATGAGCTCAGCTTCTGGCTGAGCAGTGCTCCCCTGTGGGAGTGCACTGACCCACCAGGAGGCACCTCCAGCGTTAAGCATCTGCCCCCTGATGGTCAGTGTATGTCATATAGATTGGTCATTCCATCGTTCAGTCAATTTGCATATTAGCCTTTTATTTATGTAGGATATGATGTGTGCTACAATACATGATAAATATCCTATATAATAAAAGGGTAATATGCAAATTGACCCTAATGGAGGAACAACCCAGGAACGATGGGTCACTATGACGCGCCCTGACCACCTGGGGGCAGACGCTCAATGCAGGAGCTGCCCTCTGGTAGTCAGTGCATTCCCATAGGGGGAGTGCCACTCAGCCACAAACCAGGCTGATGGTTGCAAGAAGAGTGGCAGTGGTGGGAGCCTCTCCTGCCTCCTCAGCATAAAGATAAGAGGAATGTCTGATGGCCAGATTAGACCCAATCCCCCAGGGAGCAGCCCTAAGCCAGCAGGTAGACCTCCCCTGAGTGGTCCCGGACTGCGAGAGGGTGCAGGTCAAGCTGAAGAGCCTCCCCCCACTCCTTTGCACAAATTTTCATATAACGGGCCTCTAGTATTCTATAATACCATAATGGCTATAAATGACTAAAAACAATAAATGACCAAGTACTTTGACTGAGTGGTATTGCCTTCTCATTTCAGACAACTACCAAAATTAGCAGCTTGCCCTTAAAACTGTGGTCCATTGACAGAAGTATGGGTAAGCTCTGGAAACTTGTTGAAAATTCAGAATCTCAGCTATCACCTCAAACCTACTGAATCAGAATCTGCATTCTGAAAACATCCTTGAGTTGTGTGTATGGACATTAAAGTGTGAGACCAGGTCTGATTCTATCCACACAACAAATTGCTTTGCTCTCCATTTCAACTGGCTATAGACTTGACTTCTAGAACAAATGTTTAATTCAAATTGCTTCTGAGAAATGGGCTTAACTCCTTCTTTAATGTTTTTCAGATACACTTAGCCCTTAGATGTTTCTGTTCACAAATGAAAGGCTTATGTGTGATTTTTGCCTTTATTTTTCTGTGACGGATATTATGAAGCGTTCAACCTACCATATTCACAAAAATGTTTGTAAGTAATAGTCAAAAATTAAAGATTTCTAAACATGAAGTACTTTCCATGGTTACCCAACTTTATTCAAGTAGTTTTAAATAGTTTAGTTGATATGAAAATATTTTTTAAATTTTGATTTGTTCTAATTGTATGGAAGGAGATTTTTTTAAATTCTATTTTCTTTCTTTTCTATAGCTGTGCTGACTCAAAAAATTAATTAAAATTGCATTAACCATTTTTTTAAAAGAAGGAATCTGAAGCAGTTACACCCTCCAAAAAAAGCTTAATGTGTAATCTAAGGGACAGAGATCTTCCTCACAGGAGTTCAGTGTACTGAATTTGACGTTTAGGGGAGACCTCAGGATTCTCATTTTCCAAACCAATGAAGCTGAGGTAACATTCGAGGAACTGAAGCTGGGAAAGGAGATGACCCCTCTGTCTGGACTGAGGTAGAGGCAGCACAGAGAAGTAGTTGCAAGAGCAGGATTTAGAATAAGAAAAACTGAGTTCTTATGTAGGCCTTGCCATGGGCTAGTTAAGTGATTCTGGATGTGATACTTATTTTTCTAAATCTCAGTCTCCTCTTTATAAAATGAGGCATCACAAACCTTACTAGATTATTGTGTGAATCAAATTATAGCAGTAAATATATGTAAAATATCCAGCACGGTAACTGGCAGGTAGTAAGAGCTCAATAAACTAGTTACTAGGATCACTGTTTTCATGTACAAACTAAATGCATCAGATTCAGGTGCTTCATCCTGGAGTACCCTACACTGTGGGAAATTGGGTATGTGAGCTCTGACAAATATTCTATTGTTGTGCATAGATAAGAAATTATAGCACCTTACTTATTGAGCTCGTACTCTGTACCAAGCACTTCTCTAAGTCCTTTACATATGTTTATCCTCATTTTGCAGAACTGGAATCTCAAGCACAGAGAGAGTGCCCTGCCCAAGACTGGATAGTGAAGTGGCAATCGTGGGCAGCTGTAAATTTTTATTTTATGGTCATCTCCCTATCCAGTGTCTTAAACTTAGGCAATGTTTGAAGGGGGATCATGTGATGGGCATTAAATGATATAATGATTAAATTTATGTCAACTTGGCTAGACTATGGTGCCCAGTTGTTCAAACATTAGGCTAGATGTCAATAGGAAAGTATATCTTAGATGTAATTGACATTTTAGCCAATAGACACTGAGTTAAATAGATCACTCTCCATGTTGTATGTGAGCTTCATCAATCAGTTGGAGGACTGAGGTTTCCTGAAGGAAAAAGAAATTCAGCCTCATGACTACAACCTAGAAGAAACCCTGCCCAAGTTTCCAACCTACCTGTCCTGCCCTGTGGAATTTGGACTCAAGACTACAATGTCAATTCTTACCTGAATTTCCAGCCTGCCCTACAAATCTCAGACTTTCCAGCACCCACAATTACTTGAGGAATTCCTTAAAATAAAACGAAACAAAATAAAAAAAAAACTGTCTTATCAGTTCTGTATCTCTAGAGAAACCTGATTAATAAATTTGCTCTCCCAATCCTTTGAGACTTAAGGGCACAGGCACAATCAATCACAAAGATGGCCATTTAATAACATAACCTAAATGACTTTCTGCCCTCACCTCTTTAGAAAGAGCAAAGAAAGGCCACTTTAGAAAACTGAACGCTTGCCCAGAGATTGACATTCATACAAACAGGCTTTAGAATCAGAATTTATTACTGAGGTCCAACAGTCTAATCCAAAAATTGAACAGACATCCTACTAAAAAAAAGGGGGGGGGGGCGGAGAAAAAAAGCTTAAAGGGAACACTCAAAAATAATGATGTAGGAACTCTTGCTAAGGGGTGCCTGCAAGTTAACTCCTTGAAGTTTAGCTCTTGTCAATGTTTGGAATATGAATCCCCAAACTGATGATAATACCTATCAGGAAAGCACTTTCCCAGTAACCTATCAATCCAGCCCATTTAGGCTGAGGAACTTGTCTTCTACTTGGGATAGGGGAGAGATGGACAAATATTGTTAAATCCCTATGGTATTTGGCCAATTGATGCGATTGTAACAGAGAATGGTTACAGCATGCATTGTTATAGTCCACTCTAGAGAAATATTTTAATAATTCTCATTTCACTTGGCCCATTGCTAACTAAAAGGGAAATCTAAAATGCCTCTCTTGCCTTTCATTTTTTTTTTAGGTATGAAAAGGTTTTTTGAGACTTTATTTTTTAAACTTTTAGGTTTATAATTAAATTAAGAGGGAGGTACAGAGATTTCCTATGTACTCCTTACCCCACTCATGCATAGCCTCCTCCATTATCATCATCACTTACCAGAATTAAACTTTTTTCCCCCCAAGGATGACCTGGCACATCAAATCACCCAAAGTTCATAGTTCACTTTTGGGTTCCTTCTTGGTATAGTACATTATACGCCTTTGGACAAATATATAATTACATGTACCCATCATTGTAATATGTAGATTATTTCCACTGCTCTGAAAATCCTTCATGTTCTGCATGTTCATCCCTTCTTCCATCTCCAACCCCTGGCAATTATTGATCTTACTGTCATTATAGTTTTGCCTTTTCCAGAATGTCATATAGTTGGAATCATATAATATGTAGCCTTCACATACTGGCTTCTTTTACTCAGTGACATGCATTTAATGTTCCTCCAACAGTGTCTTTTCATGGCTCGATAGCTCATTTCTTTTTAGAGCTAAATAATATTCCATTGTCTGGATATACCACAGTTTATGCGTTCACTTACTGAAGGACATCTTGTTTGCCTCTGCAGTTTTGGCAATTATGAATAAAGCCGCTATAAGCATCCATGTGCAGATTTCTGTGTGAACCTAAATTTTCAACTCCTTTGGATAAATACTAAGGGGTGTAATTGCTGGATCATATGATAAGAGAATATTTAATTTTTCTTATTCTCTTTAGCTTCTCTAATTTTGTTATTGTTAAGAAGGCATGATATCTCTGATGATGGGTTTACCGTAGATAGCTACAAAGAACAGGCCTATTATATTTACAAAGTGAAAGTAAATTTAATATAATTTTTCCTAGTAATTACTTTTCTGTTTTAAGGGCAGTAATAAATGTCAGCAATTAAAATCTGTGGTGAGCACTGAGAAAATAATAGAGAACTGGCCAGTTCTTTAAATCTTCATTCCTTTCTACTCATCCCACCCCTCCACCATGGCCAAAATCTCTAACTTTTTCTAAGAACGCAACATGTCTGCCATAAGCAGTGTTACAAAAGAAATGGAAAAGGAGAGAAGATGGCTGTCTACATCTCCTCCAAGCTGTGGAATTCAAAGTTCTGTTTCCCTACTTTAAAAAACATAGGAAATAAGAAATGGATTTCCTGTTCTATTGACTTGAAATATGGCAAAATAAAAGAAAGTATAGTGAAGGCATTTTATCTTTGGAGGTACAGCCACTCCTACTTGTTACATTGGGAGACATTAAATTGAAGGTCCTTTTCTTCTGTAGCTCATTGGACAGAGTTTAGATGAAACTGCCCAGGAGCAGAAGTTAGGAATAGAAGTTGAGGAGAACTGAGTGCATCTACCTAAAAGAATGAAAGAGACTTGGAGTTCCTCAGAGTGATCCAAGAATGGGAGCCCATAGGGCTGGGGCAGACAAGAAGAAAGGAAAATTGAGATCTCAACTAAGCTGAGTTAGAAACCAGTAAAAAATTTACTTTTTGTAGATTGTCAAAGGCATTTTGAAATCTGAGTGCCTACAGTCTACTTTGAAGTTACTTTCTTCTACTTCACAAACACCCCCTTTATGTGCACCATGACATTTTTAATAAAGTATAAAGCATCTTTGAGTAGGGGTGTGTGTGTGTGTGTGTGTGTGCGCACACACGTGCGTGCGCGCGCGCGCACATGTGTAGTAGGGGCTAAATTTCACATGTGGGAATAGACAAGGCAGACAATGGGGAAGTAAGAGGCTGGAGGCAGAGGAGATGAGAATATAAGCAGCTAGGCAATTCACAAAATCTTGGTGAATACTTTGAACTTTGAAACAAGAATCAGAGAGATTTTTGAACAACTCTGACCAAAAAACACAAACAAATTTCATTTAATGAAGTAGATTAAATGCAATTTCTAGTTTGAAATATTAAGCTTTTATTATCCCCAAGCACCAGACTCCTTTTTTGTTGTTCTTGGAGGAAATTGGATGGAGCAGGGAACTGTTATGTAACTAACTGGCTTTTATTATTCTCCTTTTGGCCCACCTGAAGAACAATTATTCCATCTCCTTAAAAATTTGGCATTTTTAAGAAACTTGTTTTGTTGTAAATTTGGAAGAAGTACTTAATGCAACTTAGTAAAATGTGAGTCAAACCTGTCACACAATTTTTGTTTTGCATCACTGTTCACACCCTTCTGAATATGAAAAAATAAACAATTAAGTATTTATTTCTGTTTTGTTACATACATGTACATAATTCTTTTTCCTTGGAAGTGCTTTACTTACTTTCTCTTTCTCAATGGAGTTGAAATCCCATCTTCCCTATTGACTTTTGAAAGTTTGTCTTTAAAAGATAGATTACTATTTCCCCTGAACTGAAGAAAATAATAGTTCTTTTCATTAGGTTATTATTCACCCTTTATGTTTGCCTTTTCTTCTCTCCTGTCAGTACATTCCATTAAAAAATCTCATTCAGTAACTAGCTGGCTGAGTTCATTTTTGCATAAATGTATTCATATCACAGCAGCTACTTGGCAAAGAATTCTACAAAATTCACTGACCTTGAAAATCAGATCGGTCTGAGGAATGCTCTAACTCTGGATACCAAATGGAGGAATATTTACAACATGATGGTTTTAGGTATTGGAGGTTTCAGTGTACAAAACAGTACCATAACTATTTATTAAGAGCACCAACCTCATTCCCTTTGACCATAACAACCTGCCAGTATCCATTTGCTGCAAGACTGGTATGTGTTGCCCAGTAACATGAGCAGAAGTTCCTGAACAGACTGCCTTAGTCATTACAATCCATATGGCCAAGCACAAGTGAATGAATGGGGGAGGAGGGATTCTTACTCTATGTCATAGTCATTCAGCCTCTCCAAATGAAAGAGACAGGAGGGAGTCTAACCATGTGACTTTTTAAGAGCATTTCCATTTTCTTCATCTGCTGATTCATTTAATATCACCTCTTCAAATCTCTTCTAAGCATTCATACTGTGTATCATACTTTTAATCGTCAAGATGACTTTAAAGAAAAGAAAGATCATACTTTACAAAAAGAAAGTGGAGGAGATTGAAAAATCTTGCAATCAAGCCAATTTATGAATCCAATATAAAGGAAACAATACTATCTGTATCATGTCTGTGCCCTTTATGGGGGCCATAATTATGAGAAAAACAATAACTACCCTTAACCCCCAGAAAAGTAGAAGGAAAAATTCATCTGAAATTCTATGACTCTGCAATGATTACCATTAACATTTTAGTGACTACTTTTCTGTAAACCTCCATGCATACACACCCATAATATTTTTTTATTGAATGTATTGGGGTGACATTAGTTAATAAAATTATATCGGCTTCAGGTGTACAATTCTATAATTCATCATCTGTATATTGTGTTAAGTGTTCATCACCTCAAAATGCCCTTAATGTTAAATAAGCATGCCGATACCCCAACAAAGTCTCTCCATCATGAATAGCCAGCTCCTGTCTCCCTCTCTCATACACATCTCTCACCTAACAACCTGATGCACACATGACCCAGTGACAGTCCAGTCAACAATGTGAGAGGAAATCAAGAGGTTAATGTGAACCAGTTTTCCTGTTTGTCCTTATTCTGCACCCTGTCCCCAATGATTCCTATTCAGATGCTTGGGAGCAAGAGTTGGAATTAAAATCCTAAAATGGTGCTTCCCTAAAATCTCTCCCAGGCAGTGACTACTTTACAAAGCCTCCAACAGGATGGGATACAGTACAGAGAAAGACTTTCTCCTGCCCACACCACAGACCACTGTGTGGCTCTGTGCATAACACGGCCATGATGCCCAGAGGAAGCAATGTATGCAGTGCTGCCTGGCAAAGGCAGTGAAAAGAGTGTCAAAAGGTCTAAGAAAGGAAAGGTCCTTAACTAAAGAAGAAAGAAGAGACAGCTTAGTATAGTGCATAAAAGCATAGATACTAAAGTCAGGGTGCTTGGGTTTGAAACACTTACCAGATAGGTAAATCCCTTAATTCCTCTGTGCCTCAGTTTTCTCATCTGTGAAATGGGGCTAATTAATAGTAACCTCCTCCTAGAATGTATTCATTTCCTAGGGCTGCCATATCAAAGTACCTAAAACTGGATGACTGAAATGAAAGAAATGTATTGCCTCCATTCTGGAGGCTAGAAGTCCAAATTCAACGTGTTGGCATTGTTGCTTCCTTCTGCAGTTGTGAGGAGTAATCTGTCCTTGCTTCTCTCCTAGCTTCTCTTGGCATGCTGGCAATCTTTGACTTGTAGATGCATTACTCCAACCTTTGCCCTCATATTCACAGGGCATTCTCCCAATGTGTCTCCACATCATCTTTTCCGTGTGCATGTCTGTCTCTGTGTCCAAATTTCCCCTTTATATTAGTACACCAGTTATATTATCTTATGGACCACTCTAATAACCTCACTTTAACTTGTGACTTCTGTAAAGACCCTATTTCCAAAGAAGCTGACATTCACAGGTATTGGGTTAAGTCTCCAACATTTTTGGGAGGACACAATTCAACCCACATATAGTGTTCTTGTAAGAAGTAAATAAATTGATGTGCAAAAGTGCTTAGCATATTGCCTGACATATAATAAATACTACCTAACCAATAGCTGACATCAATGATAGTAGCATGTTTTGTATAGATTAAGAGCCAAACAATGTTTTTAATGAATATACCAGGTAAGAGAAGCAGCTTGGTATATGCCATATTGAAACTGACTGGATATAGCTTGAAATTTCCAGAAGCCTTGAAGGAAAGAAAGCAATAGGACTAAATTCTGAGAGAGCAGTTGGGAGCAAAAGCCAGAAAAGGTTGGTCTAAGGAGATTCGGTGACACACACAAAACAGACAATTTAAAAATTCCTGAACTGACCTTTACTTGCAAAAGAAATCAATTCAGTGGTCACTCTACTGTTTTCTCCACCTTGTGCTCTGTAGGAACCCGTGTATAGGCTCTTGGCTTTCTCCTGGATCAACATTTAAGCTCAGAGGTCAAAAATTGACAGAGGGAATCAAGAATGTGAAGTACATGAGTGCCAAGGGAGGATGTGATATATATAAAGTAGAAAGCCAATGTTTTCATTTTAAATAAGAACCATATCCATCAAGTGGGGCAAATATTTACACAGTTCTGACAAGCTCACTGTCTCCCTGACAATCAGGCATGTGGAAAGTGAAGTTGTCTAAAGGTTACTTATAATGGCAAGATCAAAACAAGGAGAGTTAATCCTGTAGTTTAAAGGGTTAATAACAGCAAGTTCAGATGGAATATTGTCTCTATCACTATAATAAATATATAGCTGCTCAGAGACTAGGATGTTGGTCCCATGGGAATCATTTAGATCTTTGTCTTTCTCTTAGGCAGTCCCGTCCACACAGACCCAGTGACGTACCCCACCAGCATCTCCACATTACCCCCATACCAACCCATTGACGCATTCTATACACAATGACAACATGATGTGTTGAAATGTTAATAAGTAAGTTCCCTCCTAACATTGTCTAGTATCCCATAAATCTTCCCGCTTTCCTGGAACATAGGCATTTTGTAGTCACTGTGTCTGGGATGAGATGACAGAGCAGAAGGCCCGAGAAAAGGAGTCTTCCTGGGTTTTGACTTTCAATCATTTCTGCTCTGTGGGGAGAGGGAAAAATTCTGCCCAGACAATAGATTGGGGAGAAGACAGTGTTATAAAACAAGGCTTTGTATCCCAGACACTAGATAAATCCTCTGGCCTAGGGACAAGAGAGGAGCCAGAGTTTAATCCATGAGATATTAGATTCTTTGTCCTCAAAGGTGTCTTGGGCCTGTCCCTGTCTCCCTGGGGAGGAGGGAAGTCGACACCTAAATTGATGGGAAGTAAATTCTATCATTTGGGAGAAATGGGCGCTCACTTGGTCTTACTTGAAAACAATGCCCAGTATTACCTTCAAACATGAGTTTTTAAAGAGCTTCTCACTTCACATTAACAGTGTCAATAAAATAATAATCTAGTCCCTAACCAGTTTGGCTCAGTGGATAGAGTGTCAGCCTGCAGACTGAATGGTCCCAGGTTCGATTCCGGTCAAGAGCATGTACCTTGGTTGCGGGCACATCCCCAGTAGGGGGTGTGCAGGAGGCAGCTGATTGACGTTTCTCTTTCATTGATGTTTCTAACTCTCTATCTCTCTCCCTTCCTCTCTGTAAAAAATCAATAAAATATATTTAAAATAATAATAATAATCGAGTGTCCCTCAGGCCAGAAGCCATTGCACCTCTGTAAGGTGACTGCATCTCTGTGCTCTGATTCATTAGATTTTCATTTACAGATGAAAGCTCAGAAAGCTAATTTATTTTCCCAATTTTCTTCCCCCTAATATACAATGGACTACAATATGTTGCCTATGTCATAATCCAATAAATACTAGCTGACCTACAGGGACTATTAAACAGAATAGTTGAAATTGGAACAATGACAGAAAACACAAGATATGTTGTTTATATTTTGATATAATGCATTACTTTTCATATTCCATATAAATACAAAACTGGATAAAAACAATTGATTGTACACACTTTAAACTCAAAAATTCTGTCATGTTATTTTGTATGTTAATTTATATACATACTAGAGGCCTGGTGAACAAAAATTTGTGCACTCGGGGGCGGGGGGGTCCCTCTGTTTGGCCTGTGCCCTCTCGCAGTCTGGGACCCCTCAAGGGATGTCCACCTGCTGGCTTAGGCCCACTCCCCAGGTGATCAGGACTAAGATGCCATTCAGACATCCCTCTGGCAGCCCAGGAGCCCTCAAGAGATGTCCACTTGCCAGAGGCAAGTAGGCCTAAGCTGCAGTCAGACACACTTAGCGCTGCTGAGGAGGCAGGAGAGGCTCCCGCAACCACCGCTCTACTGGCAGCCTTCTGGCTTGTAGCTGAGCAGAGCTCCCCCTATGGGAGTGCCCTGACCACCAGGGGCAACTCCTGCATTGAGCATCTTCCACCTAGTACTCAGTGTGTGTCATAGTGACCAGTCATTCCCTGTTGTTCTGCTGTTAGGGTCAATTTGCATATTACCCCTTTTATTATGTAGGATAGAGGCCTGGGTGAGTGTCTGATGGCTGTTTTCAGGCTGGCCACAGCCTCTTCAGGGTGGGGGGTGTCATGCTGGGGTGCCTGGCCAGTCTGGGTGAGGGGCTGATGGCTGTTTGCAGGCTGGCCACAGCCCCTTCAGGGTAGGGGTCCCTCCTGGGGTGCCTGGCCAGCCTGGGTGGGGGGCTGATGGCTGTTTGTAGGCTAGCCATAGCCCCTTCAAGGTGGGTGTCCCTCCCCCACCTGGGGTGCCTGGCCAGCCTGGGTGAGGAGCTGAAGGCTGTTTGCAGGCTGGCCACAGCCTCTTCAAGGTGGGTGTCCCTCCTCCCCCACTGGGGTGCCTGGCCAGTCTTGGTGAGGGGCTTATGGCTATTTGCAGGCTGGCCACAGCCCCTTCAAGGTGGTTTTCCCCTCCCGTGGGGTTCCTAGCCAGCCTGGGTGAGGGTATGATGGCTGTCTGCAGGCTGGTCACAGCTCCCATTGACCCAACATCCCAGCGAGGCTAGCTGGAATCAGGTTTCTGGGGTTTATTTATCTTTTATAATTGAAACATTGTTGCCTTGAGCAGAGGCTACAGCCAGTCTAGTCAGGCAGTTTCCTCCATTGCTGGTGAAATGAAGCCTCCTATTTGCTTTAGCTCCATGGCTTCTATAATTGAAACATTGTTGCCTTGAACAGAGGTTACAGCCGGCCTAGGCAGACAGTTTCCTCCATTGTTGGTGCAACAGAAGCCTCCTGTTTGCTCTAGCTCCATGGCTACTGGCCGCCATCTTGGCTGGTTTAATTTGCATACAGTTGCTCTGATTGGCTAGTGGGCATGGCTTAGGTGTAAAGGAGTGAGGGTCAATTTGCATATTACTCTTTTATTAGATTAGATATCTGTAGATCATGTATAAAACTTATGTTTGTGACTCTAGAGTAACAATCAGAATAATGAATTCACTGCAAGTTTTACATTTAGGTATTTCTAATTTGGCTTTAATTGGGCATTTCATTAGAGAAAAACCACATTCCTGTGATGCATTACTCAGGAAGAATGCTCTGAAAACATAGGGAGACTATTTAGCATAAATATTGAGTCCCCACTTTAAAATTTTAATCACTTGGTGTAAATACAAGATCGCTTAGTTTTTAATAGATCTCCCCTCTTGAAACTTTTAAATGGTTTACTCAGTCATCATTAATAGCCTGAAAATAACTGAGTGAGAAAAGCATATATTTTCCCAGTTGCTACCCCCACCCTCAAACACCACACACACACACCTAAGCATGAACAATGTAAGAATAAATCAAGACTGAAGGTTAAGAAATTCATCAAAAGTTAGAATTTTTTTAGCTGAGAAGAGACTTTTCAGAATATGACAAAAAATTCTAAAAATTGGAAATTTATTTCACAAGCTAACATTACATGCAGTTTTCAAAGAATGCTCAATAAGTTTCTAATTGTCACCCAAGAAGTGAAAACCACAGGCCTCAAGGCTGAGCAGTGGAATCTAATAACTTGAAATCCTGGTGACAATTCTCCTGGTATCCACAGTTCATGTTCCTTAAAGCATTTGGAAAAGACTGCAACACTGGCTTCCCTATTGCCTCAACATGTGAAACATATTTCTTTAAGTGGAGAAGCTGGAGGCTGGCCTTATACATACAGGAGTGTTTATTGTTTAAGAAAAGGCCCTGTTGAGTTCAAAGAGAAGCTGAGACAAAAAAACTCAGGAGGGGGTCAGAAAAGGAGAGGGAAAACATCTTTCTATTCTTTCTAATGCATTATTCTCCCTCCAGGGAGACAGATACAGATATTTTTTCCTCTAAAAATCAGAATTTTCTTTACTCTGGCAGGAGTTAGAATTGGTTTGTGAACACTTTGCGCTGTAAAACTGCCTGGAGCTGAATTTCTGTAGTTCAGAAGAGGTCATGACAAATCTCGATACAGAGGGGAAAAAAGGAAGAAGAAACCATGTGCTCAGTACTGATGATATAACAAAAGTGTCCCTCCATTTCTGGGGTCTTAGTGGAGTGGTTGAAATCTAAAACTAGTACTGGTATGACCCTTCCAAACTGGAGATCTTAAAGGATTTTGATAAGCACACAAGCACCCCCACATCCAAACACATTCATCCTTCAGAGCACACTAACAAACATTCTATCCTCCAATGAAGCTGCTCTGATAGACTTCTCTAAATGCAGCTCTAAATACATTGAAAATTTTAACTGTCTAGTATTCTCTTATATTGACTATTTTGCTTGTAACCAATATAGTTCCTAAATCAAGACTGAGAAGTGATAATAAATGTTTAAGAGATATTTTCAAAAAAAAAAATCTCAGTCCTTAGCTAAGATTGAAATAATACTAGCTCACACTTTAATCATCACCTCATTTGCTTCTGACAATGAGTGTGTAAGCTAGAGAGAAAAGATATTTGCAATAGGAAAGAACTGTGAGTTACTAGCTTCCAACTGATTCCCCTAGGACCTCACTCTCATTACTTTGTACAGTACCAGATAACATTTTCCTTATATAAGGACAAAAGAGCCACTGAGTTTATAAAATAAAGGTTGTTGTTGTTAATGAAATCTATCGGGGTGACATTGATTATTAAAATTATATGTTTCGGGTACAGATTTCTATTATGTATGATCTGTATATTGCATTTTGTGCCCACCACCCAAAGTCAAATCATCTTCTGTTACCATATATTTGGCTCCCTTTACCTTTTACTATCCCCTCTACCTCCACTTCTCTCTGGTAATTATCATATTGTTGTCTGTGTCTATTAGTTTGAGTTTTACAAGAAATTGTGTTCTTTAGTTTCAATAAACAAAGCCTGACAGACATGATTAGTCATCAAGAAAATGCAAATTAAAATCATGATTAAGATATGACTACAAAACCTACACAATAGCTAAAATGAAAAAACTTCCAAAATCAAAAGTCAAAGATGCAGGACAACTAAGTTTAAAATTACACAAGTTCTGTAAGTGTCTTACAAAACTAAATAAACTTGCCCAGCAATTTCCCTCCTATGTATTTATACCAAAAAAAAGGAAAACATATGTCCACAAAAAGACCTTTACAAAATTTTCATATCAGCTATATTCATAACCAAAACATGGAAACTCCTAG
>PVJC01024063.1:6345-25975 GCA_004026665.1 Murina feae
CGCCCCAGTGTCTGTGTCCATTGGTTATGCTAATATGCATGCATACAAGTCCTTTGGTTGCTCTCTAATTGGCCCCCTCTGCTTCCCTGCCATTTATCTCTGGATCTATTCTTGTTCATCAAATTATGTTGATCATTATATCCACATATGAGTGAGATCATGTGATATTTATCTTTCTCTGACTGGCTTATTTTCTTAGCATAATGCTCTCTAGTTCCATCCATACTGTTGCAAAAATTAAAAGTTCCTTCTTTTTTATAGCAGTGTAGTGTTCCATTGTGTAGCTGTACCAGTTTTTTAACCCACTCATCTCCTGATGGGCACTTAGGTTGTTTCCAAATCTTAGCTATTATAAATTGTGCTGCTATGAACATAGGGGTTCATATATCCTTTCTGATTTTATTTCTGTTTTTTTGGGATATAGTCCTAAAAGTGGGATCACTGGGTCAAATGGGAGTTCCATTTTTAGTTTTTTGAGGAAACTCCATACTGTTCTTCACAGTGACTGCACCAGTCCGCATTCTCACCAGCAGTGCAGGAGGGTTCCCTTTTCTCTGCATCCTCGCCAGCACTTGTCATTTGTTGATTTGTTGATGATAGCCTGTGTGAGATGGTATCTCATTGTCGTTTTGATTTGCATCTCTCGGATGATTAGTGACTTTGAACATGTTTTCATATGTCTCTCGACCTTCTGTACATCTTCTTTTGAAAAGTGTCTATTTAGGTTCTTTGCCCATTTTTGATTGGTTTATCTTCCTTTAGTTAAGTTGTATGAGTTCTCTGTAAATTTTAGAGATTAAACCCTTTTCTGAAATAGCATTGGCAAATATGTACTCTTATGCAGTGGGCTCTCTTGTTGTTTTGTTGATGATTTCTTTTGCCGTGCAGAAGCTTTTTATTTTGATGTAGTCCCTTTTGTTTATTTTCTCCTTAGTCTCTCTTGCTCTGGGATCTGTGTCTGTAAAGATATTGCTACGACATATGTCTGCTATTTTGCTGCCTATGGAGTCTTGTAGGATTTTTATGGTTTTCTGTCTTACATTTAAGTCTTTTAACCATTCTGAGTTTGTTTTCGTGTATGGTGTAAATTGGTGATCTAGTTTCATTTTTCCACTTTCACTTTTTATATTAATTGCTTACACATTCTCTCTTTTTTTTTTTCTTAGCCTGGGTAGAGACTTGCTGCCCTTCCCTAAATCCCTGTCTTTTTTTTTTAAGCCTGACTAGTTAGGGTCTTGTTACCCTTTTTAAAATACAGATTTTAAGTGTAAAGTAGCATTAACTATATTCATATTATTGTAAAACATCTCTAGACCATTTCATTTTGCAAAACTGAACTCTATATCCACTGAACAAGTTTCCCATTTCCTCTCTCCCCAGTAGAGCTTAGTCATTTTATATATATTTAGAAAGAACCAGCTTTTGATATTCACTCTTGATTTTCAGTTTTCAATTTCATTGATATCTGCTCTAATTTTTATTATTTCTTTTGTGTTATTTTGGATTTGATTTGCTCTTTTCCCTCCTGGTTTTTAAGGTGGAAGGTTAGATGATTGATTTTAGATCTTCTTTCAGATCTTTTTTCTTTCTTTTTCTTAATCGTTATTTTTTTTCTCAATTATAGTTTACATATAATACTATTTCAGATGTATACCCCAGTGATTAGACATTATAAAATTTATTAAGTGATCATTTGATAAATCTCATCCATCTGACACCATATATAGTTATTAGGATATTATTAACTCTATAGCCTATGTTGTACTTTATACCCCCCTGACTATATTATAACTACTAATTTGTATTTCTAAATCTCTTCACCCTTTTTACCCATTACCCTTCTGCCCCATTTGACAACTATTAAGATGTTCTCTGTATCTGTGAGTCTGTTTCTGTTCTGCTTGTTCGTTTATTTTTAGATTGAATTATTGGTAGATATGTATATATTGCCATTTTATTCATATTTTTGATCTTTAAAAAAATTTTTTTTTTCTTCTTAAAGAAGACCATTTAACAGTTCATATAATACTGGTTTGGTGGTGATGAACTCCTTTAGCTTTTTCTTGTCTGTGAAGCTCTGTATCTGACCTTTAATTCTAAATAATAGCTTTGCTGGGTAGAGTTATCATGGTTGTAGGTCCTTGCTATTTATCAGTTTGAATATTTTTCACCATTCCCTCTGGCCTTCAAAGTTTGTGTTGAAAAACCAGCCCAAAGTCATATGGGTAATCCCTTGTAGGTAACTAACTGCTTTTCTCTTGCTGCTTTAAGATTCTCTCTTTGTCTTTAACCTTTGGCATTTTAATTATGATGTGTCTTGGCGTGGGCCTATTTAGGTTCATCTTGTTTGGGACTCTTTGTGCTTCCTGAACTTGACTGTCTATTTCTTTCACCAGGGAAGGGAAGTTTTCTTCATTATTTTTTCAAATAGGTTTTCAATTTCTTGCTCCTGTCTTCTTCCGGCACTGCCATGATGCAAATGTTGGTGCCCTTAAAGTTGTCCTAGAGGCTCCTTACACTATCTTAATATTTTTAGATTCTTTTTTTCTTTTTGCTGTTCTGATTGTGTGTTTTTTGCTTCCTTATATTCAAATTCTTGATTTAATTCTTAATACCCTCTACTCTAGTGTTGATCCCCTGTAAATTATTCTTTATTTGGTTAGTGTATGCTTCATTTCTGATTGCTCCTTTTTTATGTTGTTGATGTTCTCACTAAGTTTCCTGAAATTCTCATTAAGTTCCTTAAGCATCTTACACTGGTAACCATTATTTTCACTCTGTATCTAGTAATTTTCTTGCTTTCATTTTATTTAGTTCTTTTTCTGGAGATTTCTTTCCCCTGTTCTTTCATTTGTGACATGTTTTTGAGTCTTCACATTTTGTCTGCTTCCCATGTTTGTTTCTATATATTAGGTAGATCTGATATGTCTCCTGGAATTGGTAGAGTCACCTTGTATATTAGGTGTCCTGTAAGTCCCAGTGGCTCAGCCTCTCCAGTCATCTGAGTTAGGCATTCTTGGTGTTCCCTTGTGTGAGCTGTGTTCACTGTCCTATTGTAATTCAGTCTTTTTTTTTTTTTTTGTAATTCAGTCTTGATTGATGCTAGCGTCATGGGAGGGATTGACATCCTCCGCCCCCTTTAGACCAATCAGTTGCGAAGATTATCTGTAACTATAGCAGAAGACCTGCTGTGCAGGAGCTGACCTTATGGAGCAGGACTTGCTTCAGTGGGGATTTGGTGCTCACTGAGTCCGCTCTTTGAGTGTGTCACTCGTAGAGGTGGTAGGATTATAATCTGGCATGGTGGAAGCTGATCCCTGGATGCTCTGGGGCTTCCCTGGAGATGCAAAGTCAGTCTTGGCCTGTGCCCTGCCATGTGCCATGCAGCATGGGCTACAAAGCCATCTGCAGATGGCTGCTACTTAGATTGAGCTTGGAGGTACCCAGAAGGGACAAAGTTCTCAACCAGGGTAGCTGTCACTAGTGCCAGGACTGGGGCCATTTATTGAGAGATATGAGGCTCTCTGATGCCAGTTGCTACTTATTGGTGATTTTAGGAAAGTCCAAAGCATGAGACAAGAGAGACCAGTTGTATGGAAAAAACGCTGGAAGTGGCTTGGATGATCCTGCAGATAGGGAGGGGCATGGGCTCAGGGAATCTCTAAGGTGGAGCAATAAGTGTGAGCCAGGCCAACGGAGATTTAGATAATGGTGCAACCTATTGGCTCTGTGGTGGGGAAGGCTCAGCAAAAGAATAATGGCCTGTGCCAAAACTGTCTGTGAGAAAGCTGCTCCTCGAGCTCTCACCCTGATTCCAGGCAAGTTAGTTCCTCCCTGAATGTCCCAGGCATCTCCAAACTGCTGCCCCAGCACTGTAACTCAGAAGCAGTGAGTGCAAGTAAGTCCCATGAGAGCATGGGTCCTTTTAAGAGGAAGTGCCTGGGATTCCCACAGCCTCTGTATCACTCAACCACAATTTCTGCTGTTTTTCTTCAGCCAGAAGTTGTGGGTGCTTCTCTTTCTGGTACTGGAAATCTGGGCTGGGAGGCCTGGTATGGGGTAGAGAACCTTTGCTCCTCAGGAAAATCTCCACATCCAATATATCTTTTCCAATTTTAAACTGCTGCACTTGGGTGTTGGATCAGCTGGTTCTGCAATTCCACTCTGCGTCTCTGCCTTTCCTAACATTCTTGATGTGTTTCTTTTATAATTCCCTAGTTGTAGGACTTCATTCAGTTAGATTTCTGGTGGTTCGGATTGATGGTTGTTCTGTATTTTAGTTGTACATGTTGATGTGATTGTGGGAGGCAGCAAGTACCGTATTTACCTGTGCCGCCATCTTGACCAGATTCTCCTAGATCTTCTTTTCTAATATACTAGAGGTCCAGTGCATGAAAATTCATGCACTGGATGGGGGGGGGGGCGGTCCTTCAACCCAGCCTGCCACCTCTCACATCCAGGAGCCCTCAGGTTGGGAGGTGATGCCCCATCACACCTCTGCTGCTGCCACTGCTGGCAGCACAAAGTGTCGGCGAGCCCTGGTTACCTGCTCCTTGGGCCAGCCCTGGGCAGCTGGGCAGCCAACATCCGAGGCTTGCCTGTGCCTCGGGCCAGCCCTGGGTGATTGAGAGGTAGAGGGGACTGGGGGACTCCAGAGATAGGCATGTGGAGTGGCCTTGCCGAGGACCTGTTGCCCAGTGGGCTGAGGGGACTGGGTGCTGTCATCTTGTGGCTGTGGGCGCCACCATCTTTGAGGGCGTGGCAGTCAATTAGCATATTCCCTCCTTATTGGTTGTGGGTACCACCATCTTGAGGGTGGACAGTTGATTAGCATATTTCTTCCTTATTGGCTGTGGACATCACCATCTTTGAGGGTGGGGCAGTAATTAGCATATTCCTTCCTTATTGTCTGGGTGCCACCATCTTTGCGATGGTGTGTCAATTAGCATATTCCCTCTTTATTAGATAGGATGTATTCAATGCTATAAATTTTCCTCTAATCATTGCTTTCATTGTGTTCCACAAATTTTGATAAGTTGTATTTTTATTTTCATTTGGTTCTGCATATCTTTTAGTTTCTTTTACAATTTCTTTTTAAATTAAAGTTATTATGGTTACATTGGCTAATAAAATTATGTAAGTTTCAAGTGTACAGTTCTGATATATCTCCATATTGCATTGTGTGTTCACCACACAGTCAAATCTCCTTCTATCATCATATATTTGACCCGAATTATCCTTTGTTACCTCTTCACCACCTCCTCCCCCTCTGATAAGCACCATACTGTTGTCTGTGTCTATGACTTTTTGAATGTTTGTCTTGTTTGTTCATTTGTTGTTTTCGGTGTTATATCTCACATATGAGTGCAATCATATGGTTCTTGACTTTTTCTGTCTGACTTATTTTGTTCAGCATGTTATGCTCAAGATCCATATTGTTGGAAATGGCAGTATTTTATCTTTCCTTATGGCTGAGTAGTATTCCATTGTGTATATGTACCACATCTTCTTTATCCAATACTATGTCGAAGGACACTGGTTGTTTCTATGTCTTAGCCACTGTGAATAATGCTACACTGATCATAGAGGTCCATGTATCTTTATGATGAAATGTTTTCGAGTTTCTCAGGTAGATATTCAGGAAAGGGATTGCTGATCTATATGGTAACTCTATTCTTAATTTTTTGAGGAACCACCAGGCTGTTTTCCATAGTGGTTGTAACCAGTTTACATTCCTACCAGCAGTGAATGATGATTCCTTTTCTCTCTCTACAGTCTCTCCAACACTCGTTATTATACTTTTCTTATTGATAATAGCCATTTTAACAGGTGTGAGGTGGTATCTCATTGTAGTTTTGACTTGCTTTTCCCTAATAGCTAGTGAAGTTGAGCATCTTTTCATACACCTGTTGGCCATTTGTATGTGTTCCTGGGAGAAGTGTCTATTCAGGCCCGCTGCATATTTTATAATTGGACTAAAGGCCTGGTGCACAAATTCGTGCATCAGTGGGGTCCCTCTGCTTGTCTGTGGGATTGGGCTGGAACTGGCTCTCTAGCATCCTCCAAGGAGTGCAGGCCAGGCTGAGGGACCCCACTGGTGCACAATTGGTGCCAGGGAGGGGCACGGAAACTTGGCCAACCGGGGAGTGCTTCAGGGTGTGTCTGGCCTGTCTCGCCCAGTCCTGATTGGCTGGACCCCAGCAGCAAGCTAACCTACCGGTCGGAGTGTCTGCCCCCTGGTGGTCAGTGCACGTCATAGTGACTGGTCAACCAGTTGACTGTCTTCCCCCTGGTGGTCAGTGCATGTCATAGCGAGCAGTTGAGTGGTCTTAGCCTGTCAGTAGCATATTATGCTTTGATTGGTTGGACAACTGACTGGATAATTAGCATATCAGACTTTTATTATACAGGACTAGGGGCCCAGTGCACAAAAATTTGTGCATTTGACGGGGGGTCCCTGAGCCTGGCCTGTGCCCTCTCGCAATCTGGGATCCCTTGGGGGATGTCCACCTGCTGGCGTGCCTGGCCAGCTTGGGTGAGGGGCTGATGGCTGTTTGCAGGCTGGCCAAGCTCCACAGTGGGGACCCTCACCTCATGGGGTTGTGGCCAGCCTGGATGAGGGGCAGAGGGCCGTTTGCAGGCTGGCCACAGCTCCCATTGACCCAAGGTCCCAGCAAGGCTGGCTGGAAGTAGGTTTCTGAGGTTTATTTATCTTCTATAATTGAAACTTTGTTGCCTAGAGTGAAGGCCACAGCCTGCCTAGACAGGCAAGGAAGCTTCCTGTTTGCTTCTGCTCAGTGGGTTCTATAATTGAAACTTTGTTGCCTTGAGTGGAGGCCACAGCTGGCCTAGGCAGGCAGTTTCCTCCATTGCTGGCCTCTTTGCTCTAGCTCTGTGGCTGCTGGCCGCCATCTTGGCTGGGTTAATTTGCATATTGTTGCTCTGATTGGCTAGTGGGTGTGGTTTGGCTGGTGGGCGTGGCTTAGGTGTAACGTAGTGAGGGTTAATTTGCATATTACTCTTTTCTTAGATTACATTGTTTGATGTTGAGTTGTATGGAGTTCTTTATATATTTTGTCTATTAACCTGTTGTCAGAGCTCCTGTTGGTAAACATATCCAATTCAGTTGGTTGCCTTTTTGTTTTGCTGGCTGATTTTTTGTTGTTGTTTTGTATAAGTTCTTTATATATTTTGAATATTAAACCCTTTTTCATAAGGTGTCATTACAAATAATCTTCTCATTCAGTTGATTGCCTTTTTGTTTTTTGCTGTGCAGAAGCTTTTTAGTTTGATATAGTCCCATTTATTTTTTCTTTTGCTTCCCTTGCCTTTGAGGTCAAATTCATAAAATCCTCTCCTGAGATTTTTTTGAGCTATATGTTATTTAGAAGTGTGTTGTATAATCTCCAAATATGTTGGGCTCTTCCGGCTGTTTTTCTGTTATTGATTACTACTTTAACTCCATTATGGGTTGGGAGCATACATAGTATGTTTTCTCTTATTTTAAATTTGTTTTTAAGGTTTCTTATGGGCCTGAATGTGGTGAATGCACCATATGAGCTTGAGAAGAATGTGTGTTCTGCTGTTGTTGGATGAGTAGTATATTACAATACCCTTTTTATTAGACTGACTGTAGCCTGAGCCTTATCCAGTCTATATTTCATACAGTTTCTATAGTGATCTTTCAAAAATAAGATTTTTATTTCTCACTCCCCTACTAAAACTTCTTCAGAGGTTTCTTGTTGCCAAACATCTAAAATATACCCTTTTGCATGGGCTGAAAGAGCCTTCAAATGAGGTCTCTTCACTTGTTATCCAGCTTCTTACACTAGTAATTCAAGCCCCTCTTCTCACTTTGTCCTTTAAGCACATCAAATTACTTTAGTTGTCCAGGTCCACTATTATTTTTTCTATTGCTTCTATGCATATTTTATGTACCTATACTATTGTTTGTTTGGCAATATACCATTTTTCACTTTTCAGTTTACAAGCTTTCTTTTTTCTGTGAGTGTCATTATTGTAACTAACTTACTTTGGTTTGCTTTTCTTGCAAGAATATAAGGTCTCTTTTCTGGAGCCTGTCTTTTAACTTCGTATTGTCAGTACCTGGGCTCTTGTAGGCAATTAAACGTTTTGGAGTGAAAATACATTTTTTTTCAACTGAGGGAAAGTTTCAAGTGGAATACTTTCAGATCAAAGTTATAGTTTTGACAACTGCTTAAACTTGTATAACCAATAGCTCATAAAGATATAGAATATTTCCATCATCTTAGAAGATTTTCTTGTATTTTTTCCTGGTTAACCTTCTCCATGACAAGTGTTTTGATCCACCTTTCCCCTTCTCTCCCCCCCATAGATTAAAGTTCTTGAGAGCTTTGTGACAATGGAATCAAAAGTACCTCTTGTGTCTGGCTTTTGCTCAGCTTAATTAATATTTTTGCAGTTTATCTATGTTGGTTGAGTGTATCAGCAAGTACTTCATTTCTTTTCATTGTTGATTAATATTCTATTTATCCTAAATTTTGTTTATTTTCTGTTTTCATTTGTTTGATTGATTTAATGTCTATCTTTGCATCATTTTGCACTATCTTGATTGCTGTATTTTTTTGTAATAAACTAGGGGACTGGTGCACGAAATTCATGCACTGGCGGGTTCCTTAGCCCAGCCTGCCCTCTCTCACATATTGGGAGCCCTCAGGGGGTGTCCTACTGATGGCGTAGGCCTGCTCCCCAAGGGGAGGCAACCAGGCTAATCAGGGGAAGCCACCAGCCCCATCACCCCACTGCTGCAGCCACTGCCAGTCACTGCAGCCACCAAGGTGTTTTCATCAACACGGACTCCAGTCCCTTCACCATGAAAAAATGACAACTTTCTTTAGGCATTTTCAAGATGTGTCTTTCATAGGATATGACATTTCTTCCTTTTTTTAAAAAATCCTCACCTGAGGATATGTTTCCGTTGGTTTTTAGAGAATGTAGAAGAGAAGGGAAAAACAGAAAGAAACATCAAAGTGAGAGGAACACTTTGATTCGTTGCCTCCTGCATATGCCCTGACCTGGGCCCCAGCCAGGGAGGAGCCTGCAACCTAGGTACATGCCCTTGGTCAGATTTGAACCCAGATCCTGCAGTCAGCAGGCTGAGGCATTATGCACTGAGCCAAAGCAACGAGGGCAGGATATGACATTTTTTAGCCCTCCAGCAGTGGACTTCCATTTTTTTTCTCCAGGAGTGTGGTGGAAAAACCCTAGATCGCCTTTTTGGATTCTTATTACCCAAGTTATTAAGAATATTACCAGTGGCATACAGGGAGCTTAGCCAATGAGCGGTAAGAAAAGGTGTAGTTGACTCTGATCACCGGCTCCACCCCTGCTCTCCAATCCCAGCTCCATCCCTGCCCAGGCCTGAAACCTCTGGCCGAGGATGCAGGCCTGGGCAGGGGACCTCCAGACCCCTGCGATCACTGGCTCTGCTCCTGCCCAGGCCTGCAGTCTCTGCTTGAGGCTGCAGGCCTGGGCAGAAGACCCCCAAGCCCCTCTGATCACCGACTTCACAGAGCCCAGGTCTCTGTGATCACTGGCTCTGATCCTGCCCCCTGCCATTGCTGGCTCTGCCCTTGGGCCATTGGCAGCCTCTGGCCAAGGCTACAGGCCTGGGCAGAGGACCTTCCTAGGCACCTGCAATCGCCACCTCCGCCCCTGCCCCACTACAGCCTCTGGCCAAGGCTACAGGCCTGGGTAGGAGACCCCCAGGATCCTGCCATCGCCTGCTCCACCCTTGCCCCAATGCAGCCTGTGGCCAAGGCTATAGGCCTGGGCAGAGGATCCCCAGGCCCCTGCATTGCCAGTTCCGCCCGTGCCCAGACCCCCCCAATCTCTGTCTCTGCCCCATGCCTAGACCCTGACGATCACAGGGCCTCTGGCCTGGGCAGGGCACCCCCAACCCCCTCTGATGGTCTGTTCTGCCCCTTGGGCCCCCCACCTCCCCTGCCACCTGCCTGGCTAACAGGCCTGGCCACTTCAGTGGCGGGGCTGACCAGACTGGCTGCCGCCATCTTGTGGCTATGGGCATCACCATCTTGTGGCTATGGGGGCGGCCATGTTTGTGATGGAGCGATGCCTAATTTACATATTACTTTTTTATTAGGATATGGCTATGGGCGCCGCCGTCTTGTGGTTATGGGGACGGCCATCTTTGTGAGGGAGTGATGCCTAATTTGCATATTACTCTTTTATTAGATAGGATATCAAAATTAGGTAGTGCAGTTCTTTAATAACAATTCTTTGTGATTGTCTAGGTTGTTTACATTTTCATATAAAATATAGAATCAGCCTTTCAGTTTCTTTAGAACCAACTGGGTTTTGATTTGGAGCGTAGTAATTCTATATATTGACTTGAAAACCAACATTAAACAATAGCGGCTTCCAATCCATGAGCAGGGTATATTGTTACATTTATTTAGATGCTTTTATTTATTTATTTTTAATATATTTTATTAATTTTTTACAGAGAGGAAGGGGAGAGGGAGTTAGAAACATCGATGAGAGAGAAACATCGATCAACTGCCTCCTGCACACCCCCTATTGGGGATGTGCCTGCAATCAAGGTACATGCCCTTGACAGGAATCGAACCTGGGACCCTTGAGTCTTCAGGCCGATGCTCTATCCACTGAGCCAAACCAGTTAGGGCTAGATGCTTTTAAATTTGTCTTAGTATTGTTTTATTGTTTTAAGTGTAGAGTTGTTGGACATATTTTCTTAAATTTACCCCTAAGTATTATTTTACATTTTGGATACAATTGTAAGAGACATCTTAAAAAAATGTAACGTCTAATTGTTCATGACTAGTATGTAGAAATACAGTTGGTACTTTTTATATTAACTATGTATTCTGTGAACTTGTTACATGTACTTAATAGTTGTAGTAGTTTTTCAGGTTTATTTATGATTATATTGTTTGATTATATTGTTCATATATATTATATCTTCCTTTCCAATCTGTATGTCTTACTTTTTTTTCCTTATTGCACTGAATAGGGCCTCTTATACAGTATTGAATAGAAGTGGTAAGAGTAGTCATCTTTGCCATGTTCCTGATCTTTAGGGGACTGCATTCAGTTTTTTATCATTAAGAATTATTTTAGCTCTAGGTTTTTAATACATGATCTTTATTAAGTTGAAGAAGTTTTCTTGTTTGCTAAAAATTAAGAAAAAATGAATGCTGTTTCTCCATCTATTAGATGATCATATGATTTACCAAATGCTCATCAAATATTAGATGATTATATGATTTTCCCTCCCTTGTTATCTTAATATTAGAGGCCCTGTGCATGAAATTTGTGCATGGGGGGTGTTCCTCAGCCCGGCCTGCACTCTTTCCAATCTGGGAGATGTCCTACCGTCGGACATCTTCTGGATGTCTGACATCCATTTTGTTTTGTTTAGTTTAACAAAGTTCTAAATAATATTTTATGCTTTATAGTAAAAGATGGAGCTATAATTTCTTCTTTCTTATTGCTAATACTGGTAATTGTTTTCCTCATTATTCTGGGAAGCCAGTTATCAGTTTTACTGGTCTCTTCAAAGAATTAGGTTTATTGATTTTTATTTTATTTTAGTCTTCATCTTTATTCTCTATTATCTTCCTTCTACTTATTTTTGAAAAAAATTTCTCTCTTCCTAGCTTTTTGAAATAGACTGTTAGATGATTCTTATTTTGTATTTTTTTTGTATTTTTAAATATAATTTTATTTTATTTTTTCTGTTTTTAAATATATTTTTATTTCAGAAAGGAAAGGGAAGGGAGAGAGATAGACTATGAGATAGAGAGAATCATTGATTGGCTGCCTTCTGCATGCCCCCTACAAGAAATGAGCCTGCAACCTAGGCATATGCCCTGACTGGAAATTGAACTGTGATCTCCTGGTTCATAGGTTAATGCTCAACAACTAGCCATACCAGCCAAGCTTTTCTTTATTTTTTATGTATCATTTGAAGCTCTAAGCTTCTTACCTTTTTTTTGTGATTTCTTTTTGACGCATGAATTAATTAGAAGTGTTTTGCTCAGTTTCTTAATTTTTTAAAAATTTTTCAGATATCTTTTTGCCATTGATATTTAATCATTGTATTCAGAGAATTGTATATTGTATAATTTCAGTCTTTTAAAATTTATTGAGCTTGTGTTAAGGCCCAACTTATGATTATGAATATTGAAGTTGGTGAATATTCTTTATTCACTTGAAAAGATGCACATGCTAGTTGTCTTTGGTGTATTATTTTGTTAATGTCAATTAGGTAACGTTGGCTAGTTGTGTGCTTCAACTCTTTTGTATCCTTGTTTTCCCACAATTAAAGTTTGTCCGCAAAAAAGACCCAGTTCAGATTTGTATGTTGCATCGTTCATTATCATGTGTCTTTAGTCTGGGTTACTTTATTATGATTATAATAGTTTAAAATTACCAACTATTTATTTTGTGGGATGTTTCTCAGTCTGGGTTTATCTGATTTTCCCTTTTAATGTTATTAAAGTTATTACCTAAGGCAGGGATATTATAAAAAGTGATGCTGTGTTCTTCCCCCACTGCATTCTAACATGGTGGCACTTAATTTTTTATTTATTTGCTAGAGGCCTGGTGCACGAATTTGTGCACCAGTGGGTCCTTCTGCCTGGCCTGCGGGATCAGGCTGAACCCAGCTCTCCAACATTTACTGAGGGGTCCCAGATTGCGAGAGGGTGCAGGTCAGACCGAGGGACCCCACTGGTGCATGATCAGGACTGGAGAGGGATGCGGGAGGTTGGGCAGTCGGGAAGGGACCGCAGGAGGGCTCCAGGGCGTGTCTGGCCTGTCTTGCTCAGTCTCAATCAGCCAGACCCCAGCAGCAAGCTAACCTACCAGTCAGAGCATCTGCTCCCTGGTGGTCAGTGCCTGTCATAGTGAGTGGTTAAACGGCCTTAGCATATCGTTAGCATATTATGCTTTGATTGGTTGAGTGGGTGACTGGACACTTAGCATGTTAGGCTTTTATTATATAGGATTAAAAATCTTTACAGATGTCCCCTTCCTCCTTCTCCTCCATTGCTCTATCTAGTTCCCACCCTAACCCAGGCCTTCACCATCCTAGTGTCTGTGTCCATTGGTAATGCATATATGCATATAGATCTTTGGTTAATCTCTTCCCGCCCCTCACCTTCCTTTCCTCTGAGATTAGTCAGTCTGTTCCATGTTTCCATGCCTCTGATTCTATTTTATTCATCATTTTATTTTGTTTATTAGATTTCTTTATTTTTATTTTTGATTCAATTGTTGATATGTATTTATTACCGTTTTATTGTCCATATTTTTTATCCTTCTTCCTCTTTCTTGTATTAAAGTATACTCTTCAACATTTTATGTAACATTAGTTTGGTAGTGATGAACTCCTTTGGTTTTTTCTTGTCTGTGAGGCTCTTTATCTGATCTTCAATTCTAAATGATAGCTTTGCTGAGTGGAGTAATCTCGGTTGTAGGTCCTTGCTATTCATCACTTTGAGTATTTCTTGCCACTCCCTTCTGGCCTGCAAAGTTTCTGTTGAGAAGAAATCATCTGGCAGTTGTATGGGCATTCACTTGTAGGTAACTGACTGATTTTTTCTTGCTGCTTTTAAAATTCTCTCTTTGTCTTTAACCCTTGGTAATTTATTTATAATGTGTTTTAGAGTGGGCCTCTTTGAGTTTCTCTTGTTTGGGATTCTCTGCATTTCTTAGACTTGTAAGTCTCTTTCATCAGCTAGGGGAAATTTTCTGTCATTATTTCTTCAGATAGGTTTTTAATATCTTCCTCTCTTCTCCTTCTGGAACTGCCATGATGCAAATGTTGGTACCCTTGAGTTGTCCCAGAGGCTCCTTACACTGTCTTTATATTTTTGGAGTTTTTTTTTTTCTTTTTGTTATTCTGATTGGCTATTATTGTTTTGCTTCCTCATATTTCAAATTGTTGATTTGATTCTCGGAATCCTCTACACTACAGTTGAGTCTCTGTAAATTTTATTTCAGTTTGTGTATGCTTAATTTCTGATTGGTTCTGTTTCATATCTTTGACATTCTCACTAAGATTCTTGAAAGCCTCACTAAGTCCCTTGGTGCTCTCATTAGTTGGTGTTCTGTAGGGCGTAGTGGCTCAGTTTCCCCAGTCACCTGAGCTGGGCACTCCTATAGGGGCTATGTGCACAGTGTTGTAGTTGAGCCTTGATTGCTATTGATGTCACTGGAAGAAATTGACCTCCAGGCCAATTTGCTATGAGGACCAGCTGTGACTATAATGGAAGAGCCACTGTGCAGGAAACACCCCTATTGAGCAGGACTTGCTTCAGAGGGCTTTCGTGCTCACTGAGTCCTTTGTGCTGCTTGTGGATGTTGTCGAGTTGTAATTGGTATGGTCTGAAGCTTTCACAGGGTGCACTGTCCCTGGGGCCTCCTGGGAAGTGCAAAGTCAACCACTGCCTTGGGCCAGAAGGTACAGAGAGATCTGCAGATGGCTGCTACTTATATTGGGCTAGAAAAGGCCCAGCGAGGCAAGGCAGGCTGATTCTAGTGTCAGGTCTTGGGCTTTTTATTGATAAGTTTGGGGCATGCTGACACCAGCTGCTACTTGTTTGAGAGATTTTAGCAAAGTCTGAATCCAGGACAGGTCATTCATATGGAAAAGCTGCTGCAAACAGCTTGAGTGAGGCTGCACATTGGATTGGGTGGGGTTTTGGAATCACCAGGTTGGAGGGAACAGTGTGAGCCATATTGATGGAGACTTAGATATGGCTACCAGCCGTCCCTGCAAGGGGGGAGGTCCCAGCACAGGAACAGTGAACCCTGAGAGCACCCTTGGCTGGGAGAAAATTTCCCCTGAGTTCCTGCCCTGATGTTACATAATCCAGTTTCTCTACTTATGTCCCTGGATTCCCCCAAAGCTGCTGTCTGGTGCTGGAGCCCAGAGAAAGTGAGACCATCTAAGTTTGTGCGCAGACCCTCTAATAGGAACACCCGGGACTCCAGCAGCCTCTGTGTCACACAGCCACAGTTTCCTGCTGGTTTTTACAGTCTGAAGTTATGGGGACTTCTCTTCCCAGTTCTGGTACCCTTGGCTGGGGGGCTAGTGTGTGGTTGGGACCCCCTGCTTCTCAAGGGGGGCCTTGGAGATATCCCTCCCAATTAAAAAAATGCTGCATGTGTGTGTGTGTTGGATCAACTAGTTCGATGCCTCCACCCCTCCTACCAGTCTCAGTGTGCTTTCTTCTTTACTTCTCTAGTTATAGGGGATCCATTCAGCCAGAGTTCAGGTGGTTCTGAATGATGGTTGTTCTGTATTTTAGTTGTAATTTTGATGTGGTTGTGGGAGGCAGTGAGTGTAGGTGTTCACCTATGCTGCCATCTTATTTCCCCTGTGCTGATGATGGTTAACTTTGGGCAGTTGATTAAGGTGGTGTCTGCCAGGTTTTCCTACTGTAAAGTTAATCTCATTCTCACCACACTTTTAATTTATTCATTTATTTATTTGTATCATCATGGACTTAGGAGTTTTAATTTAATCACCGAGTTAAAATCTATAATATGATTATTCTAAGGGTGTTCTAAGGTTATCTTTATTTTTCCTGGCTTATCTTGTATTTTTCTTACCTCAGCGCTGGAATCAGTAATTTTTCTGAGGAGCTTTATTCATTTTAGTGGAGAATGGTATTTAGAAGCCATGATTTACATTCTCAATGTGCTGCTTATTCCTGTTGGGGGTATAGCTGGTCCCAGCTCTGTCAGTGGACAAAGCCAGAGAAGATAAGTATGTATATAATTAAATACATTTGTGTGTGTGTGTATATCCATATCTATCAATATTGAAAACCATGAGTTCACACTGATACCTCCAGTTAGAGTCTACTACCACAGAGTGTATTTTAGTTTTCTCACTTTTAAGACTCTTTTTTTTACTTTTTTTAAAAGATATTTTTATTGATTTGAGAGAAGAAAGGAGAGGGAGAGAGAGACAGTAACATCAATGATGAGAATCATTAATCAGCTGCTTGCTGCACACCCCACAACAGTGATAGAGCCTGCAACCTGGATATATGCCCTGACCAGGAGTCAAACCATGACCTCCTGGTTCATAGGTTGGTCGGTGCTCAACCACTGAGCCATGCTGGCCGGGCATGACTCTCTACTTATACAGCGAGAAACCTGACTTTCGATATCCTTAATACATCTATTTATTTGATCTGTTTTTCCTTCAACGTTGCCTCCCTTCCCGCACAGATGCTCTCTTCACTCTACCCAGGATCCTGTACTCCATGGCAGAGCATGTCACTCATGTCGCCTGCATAAATGCCTTTCTCCCCTTGCATGTGCTTTGACAACTTATACTGGGTCTCATCACCACATGGAGCCAGCCCCCTTTCTACACTGTCCTGGTCCATGCCCACTCTTTTGATAGTTTTCTTAGCCCATTTAGCTTTTAAACCTTGCTGCAGGCTGTCTTTCCCTCACAGCATAAACCCTTACTTAAACACTGCTTGGGCTCTGACACCTCATGCGGAGTTGTCCTTGTATGTGGAGAACTTGCTTTGGGCAAATCTGCCATGCAAATGCTCTGATTATCTTTTTTTGGGATATGATGCCATGTTCTACTCCAGCTTATGGCTTTCAGGGTGAGTGGTCTATAAAGAGTAAGTGGTTAAGGAGGGTCAGAAAGGGGAAGAGACATGACTTATCCTTTCACTTCTTTATAACTTAATTATGAAATTATATAGATTAATAGAAAATTGTTAAAAAAAAATGCTATAGAAAGAGCCCATGTACTCTTAGTTTCTCTCAGTGGTTACATTTTACATCACTGTAGTACAATTTCATAATCAGGAAATTGGCATTGTTAAAATATTCAATGTTCTATACTTTATCATACATGTGGGCTTGTATTACCACCACTACAACCAAGATATAGAACTAATTCGTCAGTGCAAAGGTCTTCCTTGTGCTGTCCCTTCATAGTCAGACCTCTAACTCTACACCATTACCCCTGGTTGTCCTATCCCTAATTTTCCATCTCTGTAACAGTCACTTTCAGAATTTTATGTCCGTGGAATCATATAGTATGTGACCTTTTGAGATTGACTTTTTAAAAATTTAACATAATGCCCTTGAGAGCCATACGAGTTGTTGTGCATATCAATAACTTTTTATTACAGAGTGATATTCCATGGTATGGATAAACCACATTTTAACTATACACTTATTGAAAGACATTTTAGTTTTTTCCACATTTTGATTGCTACAAATATAGCTACCATGAGCATTCATATGTGAATCATAGGTATACATATCTCCAGGATAAATGCCCTATCATACTCCTACCACCAGATATAGTCTAGTCACTCCTACCTAATATTTTGGTGTATATATACTATTGTGCTTTTTTTTTTATATGTACACCATGCATAGGATCATGTATTTTTTATCCACTCTTTTTACTTACCAGCATATTTTGAACTTTTTTTTACCAACTCCTTATTCTTCTAATACATACTTTAAAAATGTTTTTTTGATAATCCGTAATTGAATCCTGGTTCCTCCTAACAGATAATGATACATTTCAGTTGATTCTGAGAATGAATTACAAAAAGTTGAAATATGCCAAATGGGCAGGATTTAGGATTTGTGTAACATTGCTTTATAACTAGAACATAGCAGGCATGAAAAAATACATTCCTTCTTACTTATGCATTCCTGCTGGTAGGACAGAGTGGTAAAAGGCATGTCTTGGGATTATTAATATGCCTTTTTGATTTAAAGAGAGGATTTTGATTTAGAAGAATATAATCCAAGTCCCTCAAAGTGTGAAAACTACCAGACCTTTCATCATTTCTAGATTGTGTGTTAAATAAATCCTTTAAAAAATAGATATTGAACATATTAATGATTTTATTTACTCATTCACTTGGAAGTAACAAAGAACTTTATAGTAACTTTTTTTTGTTAACTCAAAACAAAAAATTGAGTTTTCTTAAATTGTTAGTAACAATTTAGATTCTGTAACCGGTGTAAACTCCCTAGTGTTTTGTAGCAAAGTACATTTTTCATTTGTTATAAATGCTCATTTTCAGGATTTCTCTTCACTTCGCTGTCTAAATCAGTCACCCAAATTCAATGGCTCTACATTTTCAACAGTACTCTACAGGTCAACTTTTAAATGTCTACAGTTTACTTATTAGAATTTTGTTTTGTAATAGGTTAAAAATTTGAAATAAAATTTAATAAAATTAATATTTCAGTTTCTTAGTCTTATTAGCCACATACCAATTGCTTAATAGCCACATGTGATTAGTGGCTTCTGTAGTGGATAGCAAAGATAAAGAACATTTTTGTCATCATTAAAAGCTTTCTTGGATAACATTGTGTTGAAAAGCTTCTCAACTCAGAAATTAAATTTATTTCAGAAATTTGAAAAAAAGTATTTAATTTATTCTTTTATTCTTATCATATACATTCAAGGGGAATTGGAAGATCATAACTCTTTATGGTCTTTGCTTTTCCAGTTGATGGCACGCATGTTAAAGAATAAAGGCATATTTGTATTGATAAAGTGAACAGATTGTAATTCATAATGATATATGTCATGTTTGTTTTTTAGTAAACTATTATATCACTTTAACAATAAATATAGGGATTTTATAAATTAGGAGCTACGAAAAACCATGTTTTAGCTATATTGATATAATAAAATGTAAAGTATTTCAGGTACTTATAAATCCTGAAAAATGTACTTCAGTGTTCATATAGCATTTTATTTTAGTCACAAATTTCTACACTTTAAATAGCAAGAATAAAATTGTAGGCATACTTCCATGCATTTTCTATTTATGATTATTTTGTATGATGGTCTAAGAAACTCAGTATATATTTGGCCATTTGTATGAGACCACTGTTTCATTTTTAAGGTTTAAATTTCCTTAAATTTTGCCATTAGTTTAAGGAGGATGGTGTAGATATTTTCCCAAATACCTCTCTCCAGTTTATAAAAACCTAATATGGTGATGCTAGGAATTTGAGTATATATTCATAATGGATAACTATTTTCCTCCTATTTAAAAAGACTAATTTTACCTATTTCAGTGACTTTAAGGTAATTATTATGTTTGCCACATATTTTGTACTCTGGTATATTGCAGTTGGACTGCATCTTTTGGTTACATATAATCTTTCACAATCATCCTGGAAGGTGACAAATCTGTTTGCTTTTGTATTTTTCTGCTTAAGTAGTTATTGGAAGGATATATTTCTTTCTCTCTCTCTCTCTCTCTCTTTTTTTTTTTTTTTTTTTTTTTTTTTTTTTTTTTTTTTTTTTTTTTTTTTTTTTTTTTTTTTTGGCAAATTCCTTACTTGTTATTCCCAATACATTATTTTTTTTTTTACTTGTATATTCTTTTTTTTTTTAAATTTATCTTTATTGTTCAGATTATTACAGTTGTTCCTCTTTTTTCCCCCATAGCTCCCCTCCTCCCAATTCCCACCCCAACCTCTGACCTTGCCCCCCCATTGTCCTCATCCATAGGTGTACAATTATTGTCCAGTCTCTTCACGCATCCCCAACACCCTTAACCCCCGAAAATTGTCAGTC
>PVJC01024064.1:0-25856 GCA_004026665.1 Murina feae
CCCTAACTGGTTTGGCTCAGTGGATAGAGCGTCGGCCTGCAGACTGAAGGGTCCCAGGTTCCATTCCGGTCAAGGGCATGTACCTTGGTTGAGGGCACATCCCTGGTAGGGGGTGTGCAAGAGGCAGCTGATCGATATTACTCTCTCATCGATGTTTCTAACTCTCAACTCCTCTCCTTTCCTCTCTGTAAAAAATAAATAAAATATATTTAAAAAATAAATAAAAATAAGTTCCATAAAGTAGGAAGATGGTTGTGATAGCAGAAGAAGATAAGAGTGAGACAGCTAGAGGTCCTATCTATGAAGGAAGAGTTTTGATTTGTTTGTATTTTGGGAGATTATTTGTTGGTCATGTTTTACACAAGGTTTCACCAACTGAGAATATAGTAATGTGGAGTGGGAATAGAAACACTAGGCTTATCCCCACACCTGACACTGACATCTTTGATGCTAGAATAAATAGGCCCCAGTGTGGCACACTGCAAGGAAAGTAATTCCCCCAGGGATTTATCTGGTTCAAGTGCAATGTGATACACCAGGTCTATCTTGACAAGGTAGGACATGTTGGTCTAGAGCTTCCACTTTATGAATATACTAGAGGCCCAGTGCACGAAATTCATGCAAGAGTAGGCCTTCATTCTCCTGGCTGCCGGCACTGGCTTCCCTCCAGCACCCGGGACCTGGGCTTCCCTCACAGTCCCGGCTTTGTCCAGAAGATCGTTCAGAAGGACGTCTGGTTTAATTATCATATTACACTTTTATTATTATAGATCCTTAGAAAACACAGCATAGAATAAGAGTGTCAAGGCAGAAGTGTGGGAAATAGCAAATGAACCCTCCCACCACATACACCTCTGAGCAAATCAAAGGGATCTATCTCATCAGCTTATTAGCAGCACATAATTGCTAAAATTTATCAGATCCAACCTAGTAAAATTATCTAACAGTGGCGGCAAATATAATTCGCTCCAGAACAACAGAAAATCGATGTACCACTCAGAAGATACATCCAGTATCATCAGTTTCCCTTCTATTTTGCCTCTTGTTTTTATTATTGCTCTGAAAAATGGTTTGAGATGCGTTGCCTGTTCATTACATATTACACAAAGCCATACAGTAATCTCCCCTTATCCATGGTTACATACTCCAAGACCCTTAGTGGATAGCATGAAACTGCAGACAGTGCTGAACCTTGTATATACTATTTATTTTTCTATACATACACATGCAGGATAAATTTTAATTTATAAATTAGGCAATAATTTTATAAACTTATAAAATATTAATAAAAATGCTACTAATAAAATTGAAAAATTATAATAATATGCTGTACCAAAATTATGTGAATGTGGTCTCCTCCCACACACACTCAAAAATATGTCCTATTGTAGTTCCTCACCCTTCTTCTTGTGATGTGAGATGACAAAATACCAAACCTATTCCTCAATTTGTGGGACCATCCCTTACTTTCAGTAAACAAGCAGTGTGATGCCACTTGTTCCTGGGTACCCCTGGCTGAGTTTTCTTGTAGGCTCGGTGTTTTCTAGAATAACACGTGGTCCCCAATCAGAATAGGAGAATTGTATTAGACCCAAGGTCCTATTCGTGTCCTCCACCCACGAATTTAACGCCTTTTTCATTTTAACTAAGCACTTAGCACACACAGTGGCCACTGCTTTTGCAGTTTGAGGTGTAACAAACTGCAAAACTAACACAAATATCTCTTTTCCTTCTTTACAATTTTATGGGTAAAAAATTTGTTCTTACCGTAGATCTTAGCAACCTCAGGATATGATTTCTTTTTCTTTCTGATTAAGTAGAGAGTTTTCACCTTTCACTCAAAACTTTAAAATTTCTCTTTTTAAAATTGCTGGCATAATGACTTTTGAGCTTTGGGGCCATTATGAAGAACAATAGTGGTGCTTGAACACGAGCCTTGTGATGCCATGACAATCGCTCTGATAAGCAAGATGGCTACTGATGGTCCAGGAGTGCGCAAGGGAGGGATTCACATCGCGCAGGACAGGACAGAAATCTCAAGATTTTCTCATGCTGCTTAGTATGGCACTTGAAAACACATAGATTGTTTACTTCTGGAATTTTCCACATAATATTTTCAGACTGTAGTTGACAATAAGGTAACTACAACCGCAGAAAGAGAAACCACAGATAGAGGGGCCTACTCTACTTCTCTTTATTCATGTCAAGTATCTTATTTAAGTTATCAAATATTTGATATTAATAAATTTAAGTTTATCTTATGTTTGAATGTACTGAGAGATGCATAGGGTTTTACTAAATGAGAAGGGATGTGTCAGATTGCTCCAAGGAAAAGTTCTATGCGCTGGAAAACTCACTTGTTACCACAAACCATGCAGAAGAAAGCTGGTGATTTTCATGTTGTCTGTTAGAAAAAAATCAAGTGCATATTTGACACCACAAAATAATTATTGTTAATTTTTAGGTATGATAAGGGTCTTGGGTTTTATATATATTTTAAATTCTTATCATTCAGAGACATATGCTGATGTATTTTTGGATAAAATGATATGACATCCAAACCACTTTAAAGTGAATTTAAGGTGGGAAGGAGGATACAGAAAAACAAGATTGTCTATGTGTTCACAATAGTTGAGGCTGAGTACTAGCACATAGGAGTTTATTGTACTTTTTTATCTTTTTGTATATATTTGAAAAATTTCATAATAAATATGTAATTTAAACAAACAAACAAAATACATGCAACAGACCCTCCCTTTCTGTGAATCGTCAATGAAACATGCTGTCCCTAAAATGGTTGGGCACAGAAACGGTGTTAGCTTAATGCCACTTTGCTCTTCTGTTCTATAACTGGCAATATAAAATTTGAATCTCATAAATATACGTGATTTCTTTTGCCCTTTCCTCATTGTCTTTTCTCAGTGTGTTGCAGGAATCTTTTTTTAAAAGGAAACTTTACCCCTTCCAAACAACTTGGAATTATAAAATGAATGTGCTATGGTGTGGGAAAATTTCCAAACTCCCTTTGAGAAAGAAGGTTCAACAACTTTTCCCTTCACCATCACATTACGGTTGTCCACCAGTTTCCCCAAAATTTCCAAAATGCATGATTTTCCCTGTGTCCCTTGTGTTTCAAATCACCAGAGTTGGAATGAAATCTAGAGTGAGGAGCTTGTACCTCCAGGCCTTTGTTCCCTAAACAGCCGCACACCTACACACACCTACACACATCTCACACGCCTCACACAGCCACACCTCGGCCATGTCCAGATTTAGTGCTGCAGGGCAGGGCGACAGAGGAAGCGCCTGGAGGTAGAGAACCTGTTTGCTGCCCTCCTCTCTCACTCTTCCCACCCACTCCCTCCCCATCACATCTCTGCCATCCTCTCCAACCTCCCACCCTAACTGCAGCCCTGCTCTGAATCGCCTCTCCATTTCTCCAAGTCCAAGTCTTCTCCCTGCTCCACCTTCTTACAGATCCCGCTGCCCTCGCCCCCTCCCTTCCCAAGGCAGCTGGCGCACAAGACCTCGCAGCTGCGGGTCCTGCGGCAGCCTCGGCAGCCGGCTTCAGTCGGCATCACCCCGCCCCGCCGGGTGCTGAAGTCCAGCACTGGCCTGGAGCTGAGGGCGGGGGAGCGGGAGGGAGGAGTGGGAAGGACTCAAAACAGCTCCCAGGCAGGCGGGCGCGGCTCCACTGCGCATCTGGCGGGAGGGGTTCCCTGGGTTAGTGGCTGGGCAGCCGCCCCAGTGAGTCGGGTTCTCCTGGCAATTCAGTGGGGCCATTGACCACCGAGCCAGGGTGGCATCAGCTGGTGAGGGCAGATGCTAATCTAGCAACACCATCTAAGCCACCGGAGCGCAGGAAGCCAGAGAGATCAGAAAGAGGAGCCCAGGAGAAAAAGGGCTCTGAGGAGCTCAGGTCCAAGGGCTCCAAGGAGCCCAGGTGCTGGCGGAGACCCATCACATGGGAGCAAGTAAGTGTTTTTTTCTCGCTGCGTGCCCAGTCCCAGGAGGGTGTCATCTGCAACCAGTCTTCCCCACCCAACCCCCACCGACCCCACCCCATACCCACCCCAGGCAATTAATAGAGTCTGGACAGGAGTTGAGAGAGCTGCTTTTGAGAGCAGCAATGGCCTGTGGGTGTTTGCTCTGCAAGGTGTGTGTGGTCAATTTGTTCAACCCACCAGGTAAGCTTCTGAAACCAAGAAGTTATGTTGGTGTAAAATATCTAGAAGCCCTACTTGTCAATGGTTTTTAGGTCACATGACACGCTAATAGAAGAGAAGGGATGACACCCCGTGCAGGCTGGAGCCTATTTCTCCTAAGGAATCTTGTCTCATATTCTAAGCAACTTAGTGATTTCAAGACTGGTGCTTTTCATGTAAGAATTGACCGTGTAAAATTAGAGGCATCGATGTGACGGGAAATGTTGTGCGTAGTTTAAACCACTAGGCATTTTGGTATTGTCTGGATCAACAGGTTTTGGGTTGTGGTTGTTTTCTTCCATTGATTAGTTGTGTAACATGCATACGTCCGGAGGTTTTCTTTTAGAAGCGATGATTATTCACGGTGACTCTGGCTATACGTTCCCTCCAATACTCAGGGTACCATCAAAGCAGGATAAGTGATGGATGCAGGCGGGACGCCCGTGACCGGCTCCCTTTACTTGTGGAAATGATGCCTGCAAGTTCGGATATGGGTCAGAAAAATCTCTTGAAATGGGAAGGAGTTTGGGTGGTGCTTTTTGTGGTTATTTTTTCTTCCTGGCTATTGTCCAGGAGAGTAGTTTATGGCAAAAAAATAGAAGGAAGCCGGGCCCAATGAAAAAGGATCCAGAGTACCACACCTGCTACATGGAGCCCTTATTAAAATTACAGCTCAAGCAGATCAGGCCCATACGGAGTAATTAGTCAGTAATCACTTAGCTAATGACTGAAGAGTGGAAGTCCAATGAAGAAGACTTTGAGGTTAAGAATAATAAAACATGATTTCCATTTTTGTGAAAAATGAAGCAAATTATTTAACTTTTGATTAAGCTTTATATTTCTTATTGTAAATCACACATCAAAAACTTATATTCTGGTAAGGACTAAATGACAGAAGGCTTTTGTGAAGGTAATGTCGTTTTTAACTGTTGTTTGCATAGAGATTTTTCTGTTTTTATACATTTATTTCACTATTCTAGCTCTCATTTTAAGTCAAGTTCAGTGTCTGAATAAAAAGGTTTTTCACAAGCCTCACTAGAATGCACTAGAGGAAGTGAAATTCACATGCAGATCTCTTGCCACCTGTACAGTTTCAAGTATATTCTAACCTGTGAGCTTCCATCCTTGTAACATTTTATGTTTAAACACCTTTGAATGCTCTCAACATATGCTTTAGCTACTTTCTCTTTTTAGTTTCACATTTTGATTTAGTCCTATGATCTTACTTCCTTGAGATGAAACCATCAAGTATATTGGCTACTGCGAATGTATTTTGATCCATTAGTTAATATAGGAAAAATAAGAGTTTAGACGTAATTAATCCACTCTTGAGGGCTGGGAGTAATTAAAACCCTGCACTCAAGGGAGAAGTACTCTGAGCCCCTTCTTTCCCATCAATATATTTAAAACAATTGGAGAAGATCTTAAAATTGGACTTGGGCCCAGGAAGAGGGACCACCAGATCCCAGATGACGTGGGCAGGCCCCAGGACCTGCCACTGCCCATCAGCCTCCATTGGAGAGTGGGTGGTAGAGCCAGGCGCTTGGGAACTGAGTCTTTTGTCTCACAGCCTCTTGTGGGAGAAGGTCTGATACGGTAGTTGATATACTAGTATGCTCTCATAACTTGATCAGAGAGGATAAATATAGGCCAAAACACACTGGAAATAAAAACAGCAGTATTTTGCTCAACTCCTACCTAGGGAAGAAATATCCTAATACACCCCAGCCCTAGATTTCATTATGACAGGATCTGTACCATAAATGAGGCATTCTGAGCCTGACCCATGGTTCTATCTGTACCAACATAGACTTTCTCTTGAAAGTTTATAAGGTGGGGGCATTAGCATAAAAAGGACATTCTTGATTTCTGGGAGTCTGGTCCCATTATTTTCACTAAGCAGTATCAACACTGGTCAGTTGTGAGAGGACGTCTGTAAATCCTGCCCACCCTGACTAGCTGTCAGCAATGCACAGTCACTCACCATCAAGGCCAGGTCAGCAAGGTCTTACCTCTACAACATTGACAGAAGGAACCTTAAACATTGCAGAGAAAGTTTTCATCTAATGGCTTCTAGGGATATTTTTCCATTGGTCCGTATCTCTTGGCCCAGGTGAGATTAAGATTTCCATGAACTTGTTCAATCATTGCAATTTATAAATCAGTCTTATATTCTGGTTATACTCCATGCTGACAGGGGAACCCCCATTTGTCTGGCCAACAGATATCCCTGTTGTATACACAGTATTTCTGACTGAATTGACTCAGACTGATGCTGGCTGAGGATAACCACCTGTGTGGTAGCAGCCAACTGCCAAACTGACTGTATTAGCATCAAACAAGAGCTTGATTAAGTTAGGGCCCTGCCTAGGGAAATTCTGTTTTTAAAAGGCTGAAATGAGGTCAGGGCATTTTAAACTAGAACATCAGAAGATGTTGGTTGGGTTGGGGGAGGGGGATGATGGTCCTTGGTTGAATCTATGGCGTTGAATGGAATATTCCTTCCTGTCTGCTTTAGATGCCAGAGTGAGGCTCCCAGGCCACCAGCCTCTCACGCTCCAAGTTCTTCCAGAAGCTGCATGGTCTAAGTGCTAATTATGGGCTATAATTCTGGCTCTGGTCCATAGCTAGTTTTGTGCTAATACGTTTCAAGGCTCCTCTCTGGTTTCTCTGAAATTCGAGAAGTGGTTGGTTCCTCATTTGAAAAACTAGAGAGTTTGGGGAGTAGGAGAAGATCCCGGAGGAACAGACCAACATTCTGAGAGTGATCAGGAGCCGAGGTGTATAGCCAGCTTTAGGAGGCCTTCAGGGTTCCAGTGACTGTGCCAGTTATGGAATTTTTTTAAAATTTATATTCCACAGATTCAGTGGCACCTAAAACCATAGGTCAAAAGGTCTCAGGATCGCTGATGAGTATAGAAGTCACATGCATAACAAGCTCTCCTTTGTATGACCCTAGCAGGGGCAACAACACATTCCTCCTGGTTGAGCTCTTTATTGGCCTCTGGCCAGATTTTCCTTTTCAAGGGTCTGACTAGGGTCACAGAACAGTTAGTTCTGGAAAGATTCTGTCCTTTCCCCAACACGCTTGTTTTGGTGGGCTGGACAGGCACAGCTTGGAATTTGATGTCATATTCACAGAAACAAGGGACCTGACTAGCGAACCATGAGGTTGCCATAGAGAAGCCCAAGTGGGCACACTTAAGGACCAAAGCGGCTTTTCTTCACGTTCCTGGAACCCCTTTGTTGCCTCACCAGCCATAATGGCTCACCCTGCTGAGACTCTGTCTCCCACAGAGATTTGTTGTCCTGCATCCTCTCAAGGCATTGGGACATCCACCTAGCTTTCCTTGGTCTCATTCTTGTAAGGCAGCGGTTCTCAACCTGTGGGTCACGCCCCTTTGGCAGTCGAATGACCCTTTCACAGGGGTCGCCTAAGACCATCCTGCATATCAGATATTCACCTTAAGATTCATAACAGTAGCAACATTACAGTTATGAAGTAGCAACGAAAATAATTTTATGGTTGGCTCACAACATGAGGAACTGTATTTAAAGTGCCAGAAGGTTGAGAACCACTGGTTTGACACTGGGTGCTAAGACTGTCGTATGACACTTTTATCCAGATTTATTCTCCTCAGTATAGGAGGATCCACATATCTGAATGTGTGTGATCTGCTCTCCTCCTCCCTGGAAAGAAGACATTTGCAAAGATTTCAGGTCCTGATTATTTTAATGAGCCATCATTGGAATACAAGTTTACCAGATTTTGAGGGGCCTTCAGTTCTCAAAAATGATCTTTTTATTTGAGGAGAGATGGGACCTGTCCCTTTGAACTTTTGCTGCTGCTCATGATTTACAAGGCTGTTTTCCTAGTTTTTGAATCCAGAAGAATGCCTAGATTAAAATTCTTAAAATTTATTTTTAAAAAGACAAAACGACAGTGCATACTTGTGTTTTTGAGAACGTTATTTATAATTTTCTTCCGCAAGATGACATATTGGCTGAAATTGTCAGAATGAGAGAGTTGAGACCAGAATGCAGTGGGTATACTGAGGCCAAAATGGGCCGACTTGGGAACAGAAGCAGCTGCAGTCAGACCCCCGGTCCAGGGACAAAGGAGGCAAAGTCAACTAGGACCGGCGAGATGAATTGTTTGCCAGGAAGAATTAAAGAGTAGGAGTCAGCTAATCAAAGCTAGACAGGAAATAAGCAGCTGAAGTGGAAAAATAATCCCAATGCAGAAAACCAAGTGGGTTGAAATCAAGGGAAACAGGCAGCTGCAAAATTCCAGGTGGACTGATGCCTTTTTGGTCAATCTGACCTTTATTCCAAAGCCTTCAGCGTGTAAACATTCCACTTCTGGGCTTTAATAATACGTACATGGTAAATCACATTCAAGGAGTACATAACCGTTAACCAGAAAGCAACAGATTCTCCTGACACCTTCTCAGTTCTTCTTCATGGATATAGCAGTTTAATTTCTTCCAGAGGGGAGACATTATGCGTGTGGTAACACATACAACCCTATGTATATAACTCTTTTTATTCAAAGGTAAACAAGGCAAGCCGTTCCTAATGTTACATTTTTCATGAAGTGATTTATTTTGGGGATCTCTCCATATGAGCACAGACACATCTCATTCTTCGTGTTTACTAAATAATGTCTCATGAAAGCAACCTACTGGATTTACGCTATTAGCTTCTTAGGATGGAACTTAGATTAATTTCAGTCTTTGAAATTAAAAGCCTGTTGTGACTAACATCTTTGCTAACATAACCTCTCAACTTCAGCAAGAATATTCATTGGGAAGTTAAATTTAGTGGTGGTTGGTGGTGGTGGTGGAGGTGCGGTGGGGGGGGAGAGGGGGGCAAAGAATACATGTAACTATTGCCAAACAGTCCTTCCAATAAAATGCACTTATTCACACTCTCACCTGAACTGTGTGAAGGCGCCCACTGCTTTCATATCCCAGTGGGTCAAGGGTTGTATCCACTGAGAAGAGTCTCATTTATGTCTCTAGAGCTTTACTGCTGAAGCTATCGTTTTAATCTTATCCATATTTTTCAGAATCTCGTTAGTTTCAGTCACCTTTCCTCCTATTTTTCTGCTTCCCAAAAGACAATGATAATATTTTTATATCTTCCATTAAAAAAGCAATGTATCTGTATCATTTGAGTTCTAAACCCCCAGGGTGGAGGGAGAGGGAGATGATAGAGAGCGCTAAGGGCAAAGGCTCTGTCTGCATCAGAGAACTTAGTTGTGAGTCATCACAGAATGTGGGAAAGATGAAATATAAGCCACAATATCTCTGTGAAGTGCACTCAAGTAGCCCTGACAAACAAAAACGTCAATATAAATTGGTCTCTTTTCTAAAGCATGTGTAATTTCTACATTCTCAACAATATAGATTCTATTCAGTGATTACATTATCTGTCTCCTTCACTTATGTATGCAGTGCATTCTAGTCCCAAGTTAACTTGTTTATCAGCATTGTCATTACTTTTTTTTCATTACAATTATCTGAATTTCATTGGTGCAACAGGCCTGATGCATTGTTCATGCTGATAGAAAGCTTAATTGTTTCAAAATCGTTTGGAAACTAAAAGAGAAGTCATTTTTCCTTTTATTTCCTGTTCCATGTTAGAATGAAATTGACATTTGGAATATTATCCTTATTCTGTGTGTCCATTATGCTATATTTTCCCCTTCATTTTTCCTGATTGATATTATCTTGCTCTATGACTTATACCCTTGTAAGCTACCCTAAATCTTTTGGTAAATAAGTGAGGAGAATACATGTATATATACTATCTAGTATAGAGTAGAACATTTTATAATTCTTTTTGGCAAAGCAAATCTAGCATCTGTTTCTCATCACTAGGATCCAATCCAGCTTCCCAGGAAGCACAGAGGTTGATTATTTGTATGTTGTTGTTTCATTCCCTGAGGAGAAAAATGAAATCGAGGAGGCTGTGACTGCCCTGGGTAGTCACTTCCTACATGTGCAGAATCTATCTCCACAGCCTGACTGAATTATTGGCAGGCTGTTCTCCGTGAATCAAACTGAGAGACAGAAGAAAGAGGAGTGGGAGGAGAGGAGAAAAACACTGGCTTCTGACCTGCCCTCTCTTGCTCTCCTTCATTATCTCTCAGAAGAGGCACTACAGCTGCTGGTAGAAAATGTTATCCACACAGCCTCTACCCTGAGAACAGAGGCAAAGCACTGGCTCAATGATTGGGTGGTCATGTCATTCATCCTCCAACTCAGGATGCATTTGAAAAGAAAAGAGAATGCCATTTTCTTAATAATTAGTTTTCCACAATTTCAGCATATACCCAAACTGTCCCCAAACCCGTGACTTCTAATCACACTACTCAGAGAGGAGATTGGACGTGTTGGGAACAGGAGGAAAGAGTGGAAAGAAAAGATTTGCTGTCTCCTAGGAAACTGGGAGCAATAGAATAAGGTGGATGTCCCAATTGCATTTCTTTGATTTTGAACTTTAGAATTGTTCTACCCTAGGATCTCTGTGGCAGAATGGTAGAACCTGGTAAGGTCATTGCTAAACAGGTACCCAGAGAATGAGGAAACTCTAGAGCTAAGGAAAGGAAGGCGCTAAAGGGGTGAAAAGGATGTGGATCTTCTGGGGAAGTGGTGTTATATGTCTCATACTTAGGATATCAAACAATGAAAGAAAATGTAACAATGTCTCTGCTTGCTTTATAAAGGTGGTTGGGTGAAGCTGGGCCATCGTCCAAAGGAGTCTTTCTGTCAGACAGGCTGCATTAGATTCATTTTAGGTGGCCTCAACCCAACATATTCTGAAACTGTCTTCCTGGGTTGGGCTGTTTGCTCCTAGGTCTTCAATGTTAACACCTAGAGATTTCCAATAGGTAGTCAAGATCTAGTATAATTCAGGTGCACTGAGAGGATTTGCTTTCCCTACATTTCAATACCAAGGGTTTGACCAGAAGCCACTCTCACCTTTGTCTTTTGAGAGGCCCCAGGATTCAGGACCTGCAGATTGGACATTGACATCTTGTCAGCCATCCAGAGTCTCATACATTGTTGAAGCTCTTACACGTACCTCCAGCTAGCCCAGAGCCAGGCTAAGTGCTAGAGGTTTATGGTTTGCCTTACGTGACAACTGGTTCCCAGCTCTTTTACCTGGTTGCATAGTGAGGGCGTGGTTTGTGGATCTATGAACTAAGTTCCACTTCTCAGAAGCTGGGCAACAATGAAGGTTAAGAGAAATTCAACAGTCCCATCGCAGATTAGGAAGATGCGCAGGGAAGTCAGCTTGCTATGAATGGTCCCCAAGAGCTGCAGGAAGAGTTCCAGTTATGGATTTTATTAAACAGAAATTGAGATGTGTCTCAGGGAAGCCAGTGGCACCAAGGACTTCAGGGTTGAAGGCAAGTTACAGAATCTGGTTTCATGACAAAACCCTCATGCATTCTATTGGGAAGTGACAGATGGTACTTTTTGTTCTACTTGGTGAGCCCCACTGTGGCCACTGGCCAGGAATTTTTTGGTCAAGGATTTGACAGACCGGGTTCACCAAAAATGCAATTCTAGGAAGATCCTGGCTCTTCTACAACTTGTTCATTTTGTTAGGGTAATAGGGGGGCAATTCAGAAAGTTTAGAGGCCAATTTTACAAAGGAGTAAAAGTTTGAAGAACATCTGAAGAAGTTGGAGTCATTAGTGGTTTATAATGTTGGGTTAGACCACTTTCCCAGACTTACTGGTAGAACACCCAAACCTGTATTGTCGTAGAAGATTCAAATTGAACTATTTAAGCCAGAAGCAGCTTTACTTTGTGTCCCTAGTAGCCCCGCTTTCTACCATCTCTGTCACTGTCATAGTGGCATTTGTGGTCAGGAGACCATCATTGGGATCCTATCCCCAGTGGTGTATGTTCCTTCCTGATATTTCAACTGCCAGTACGTTTTCCTTTATTTATTGTTCATAGCAAATTTACACTCAGATGCAGATAGGGTGACTTGGTTATCTGACACTGGATATGGACCTCTAATGCTATTGTGTATACTGACTGTAATTCTGAAGCTTAGTGTCCTAGACTGCTCCCTTCCTCAAGAAGAGAGACATTAATTGTTATCAGATTATTGGAAAATTTGGCACTCTGTAGAATCCAGGTCCACCAGGCTGGAGATGATTTTAATTTCAGTCGTTGCTCTTAAAACTTAAAAATTTTCGGAGAAGACTAAGATGACTTGGTTCGTATTTGTGTACAAGTCTGTCTCCTATTGTCCTTAAATGCAGTGATTACATTTCATTAATATTTCTAGCACTGCTACCTGGCATAGTACTTGGCACTTAAGTATGTTCCGAAAATGATTGCCGAATAAATTAATGCCAACAATAAGCACCATGGTTAAACATATTTCCCTACATGACGTATGAACTGGCAAGAAGAATCTTTTAGGGAAAATTGGAGCTCACTTTTTAAAACACATATGATATTAAAATGTTAAAATATAGAATTAAAAATAAGTACATATATATGTGTACACTGAATGGCAAAATTATTATGACCAGTCAGATTATTATGACCACCCCATCAGTAATTCGTTGGGCCACCTTTTGCCTTCAATACTGTGACAATTCTTCTTGGCAAGGTATTGAAAGGTGATGCGAGGAATCTGACACCATGCCTGATGAGTAGCACTGTCCAATTCTGTGAGATTTGATGGTCATGGAATCACCTGCCTAGTGGCTCTTTTAACTTCACCCCACAAATGCTCAATTGGATTGAGATCTGGTGATTGTGGGGGCCACCTAAGCAAGGTAAAGTCTCTCTCATGTTCTTGGAACCATTCTTGCACAATACTAGCACCGTGGCATGTCACATTGTCTTGTTGGAAGAAGACATCTCCATTGGGATATGCCATCAACATGATAGAATGAACTTGATCAGCAAGGATGCTTAGGTATGTTGTGCTATTCAGACATTTATAATGATCTGGCCCTCTAGCAACTTCAGCGGGAAATTATAGCTAGTTTGCCTACAAATGTCAGGTGGTCATAATAATCTGGCCACTGAGTATATATATATATATATATATATATATATATATATATATATATATTTTACAATTTATTTCTGCAAGAGAGCACATTTCAGTAATGTGTTTCAAGGGTTCTGAGAGGGCTTGGGAAGGATAGAGTTGAGCAATCAGGAAATGCAAAGCCACCAAAAAAACGCAGAATGTCCACCCAGAGAGTAGGTCAATCCTAGGTCAGGCACACAGAATAGGAGCCTTAGCCAAAATCGGTTGAACTCTGGGCAGACCATGATTGCAGAGAATTAAAAACAAGAGCTATGCATCAACAGTCATTTTAGTCAGAAAGAGCAAAACAGTTTTAAGGCCAAGAAAATGATTTGAAACTAAAAAAAAAAAGTGATTAGCCACACTAAAGAGATGCTAATACAAGAAGAATCTAGGTGTGTAAATTATTATGAACAATTAAAATGAAATCTGAGCCAGTTTTGGAGACTAGAGATTGTATACTCACAGGAATATATGGTTATTTGCTATTAGATGTTAAGTCTGTTCAGCTAGTTGCCTGTCATTCAGTCCTCCCGCTTATAAATAGTTTACCCTCGGGACTTCAAATTATCAGGTAATAATTGTGACATTTTAATTATACTTATAATAAAAGAAATATCAGCTTTTTCTAAACATTACTGGAATCTTGAAATCAAAAGAGATTTATGCTCTTCCCTATTTATTATTATAAAGCTGTTTATTTGTGCTGTAAGTTATATCTCAGGACAAAATGTAACGGGACTTGGGGTTATGGAGGATGGAGAAGATGAACTAAAACTTAAAAGTTTAATAGCATGATTGATTTTTTTCCCCATTGGAGATTTTGGACTGTCACTCATGTGCCCTTGTTATGGTTGTTTATCCCTAGCAAATTAGAGATAAATTGTTAGAATGGGAAGCCAGTAGAAGCAAGCAATGTGAAAGCAGCAAGGAAAAGCATCTAAAAGTATGGTGATGAAAAAGATACAAATAAATAAAGCAGAAAAAATGTAAAAAGCAGAAGTCTTTCAAAAACTACTTAAGCATGTCACAGTATTGCAGTTGATTGGAATTGAATATTATCATTCCTTTGATTTATTAGTAAGAAATTATATTCAGCATATTCTCTTTATAAATTCTAGGAAGTATGGCAGAAATTTTAATTTAAAGACAGTTAAACATAAAAATACAGTGCTTTAAAACTGTAACAGCTAGTATATATTGAGTGTGTACTGTTACCTCTTCTGGATGCTTTGTATTTATTAACTCATTCCATGCTCACACTATTCTAGGAGGTAAGTATTCTTATTGTTCTCATTTTCTTATAATTGAGGGAACTGGACATGGAGGGGTTAAGTTCCTTGCTCAAGCTCACACTTAAAGAGTTCTCAACTCCAGATTGAAATCCAAGGGATCCAATAAATATTTGGTTATAGAGCTATACATTTTCCAAATATTTATTACAAAATATATCAAACATGTGGAAAAGCAAATAAAACTACACAAGGAGCATCCAAACAACACTTGAATCTTCAATTGTCATTTTATAATATTTACTTTATTATTCATATATATGTAATATACAGATGTTATATCATAGAATTGTACCCTTGATACCTATATAATTTATTAACCAATGTCACCCCAATAAACTTAATAGAAAATACAACTTTAAACACTGTGTACATTAATTGGTTTGAGGTGTACCTATTGGGTATGCTCGTAGTGCTCAAATTATTAAGGTAAAGTTTATATTTTTTAATATAGACAAATAGTGCCAGATATTTTTTTGGAAAAGATGTACTAATTTATACTACCAAAAAAGTTTATATTAGAGTATTTATTTCCTCACATCCTAGCCATCACTTTGCTTCATTAAACTAGGACCTTCATTTTAAATTATTATAAAGTGATTTATTTATGCTTCCTTTTATAAGTTTTATAGTGTGGGTTTTAAATTTTAAATTTTGTTTAGCATTTAAATCATTCAGCCTCCAAAATTTATTTGGCTACTAAAAGTGTCTGGAGCCAAGGATAATGGGAACTGCCCAACTCTGAACCTCCTCACATGTGTTTCACAAACAACGCAATACAAAACAACAATTGAAATGACACAAAACCCACACTATCAGCAAAACTAGAAGTCAGAGAATGCCCAAACTTCAAAATGCTCATGAAGAAAAAGTAAAATTCAACCCATATGCACTTTCTCTTGTGCTCCAAAGGCTTTACAGAGAATGTGGCCTAAATTTAAGTTGAAATGACTGGCAGAAAGAGAACACCCCACTAATGGTGAAAATAATTGAGAGCAAAGCATTTCCCACTAACTTCTTTGTATCAATTATTGAATAGCTTCTATTTTGCCACTCTGCTTTGAAATAAACTACTAAATATATTCTATATGATGCCAATGCTTCAAGTTATGCTTAATGACAGTAATGTATCAGCCTGAGAGAAATGAAATCTCCATAGATTTAACCTCAGCTCTCAATAATCCTCAACCTGGGCATCTACAAAAGAAAATGGAAGGATGGAAGAGAAGGGGAGGATTAAGTCAAAACTAAGATCACAGCCAATATCATATGGCAGAAACAGTCCAGTGAGTATCAATGATACTCTGCTCAAACCACCAAAAATATTTCAATGGGCACACCTGAGTTAGCATATATTTTCACCACTCAACTAGCTATACAATGATGGAGAAGTCATGAAACTCATCAATGTCTGCTTCCTTATTTATAAATGGTGATCACAAGGATGACATGTGAGAACATGAGATAATAGAAACATCTAATCCAGTGCCTCACAAATGGTAGTCACTCAGTAAGTGTGACCAAAATTATAATTGCCTTAATTAAGACAAATATTGGCTCATTTTCAAATGCTTAAAAATTGTTACAAGGAGAATATTTTTCTATCATAATGCATCTCTTTTTCTCACATTGATGCTGGTTGTGCTACTTTCAACTGATATCCAAGATACATGGCTTGCACTTTAATCGATATAAAATATTAGTGCAACTAGAATTTGTTAGAGTCCAAACTTGAGTTTAATTTGATACAATTCTTGCCAAAAGTGTACTTTAGCTTTCGATTTTTTAGAAAGGCAGTCTAATGGACAGATTAACTATTAATCTTTCTATATTTTTCAGGCTTTAGTGTGCTGTATTAAGATCACTCACCGGAAAGCATAGTGCTTAGACCATATTTTATAAATTCCCCACAGAAATGCTTTTACCTAAGTGTGACTTAATTATTAATAATTTATAATCTTTTCTTAGCCATCTAGAAGTTAGATGCAAGTCAGTTCCATTTGATAAAGTACTTGCATTTCTTCGACATACTATAAACGTCAGTGCTCACTATGAATTCATTTACATAGTCAACCACCCAGAGTACTTACATTCAGCATCAAAATTATCACTAAGGAGCCTGGCCTGTATGGCTCCGTAGTTGAGTGTTGACCCAAGAACCAGGATGTCCAGAGTTCAGTTCCAGGTCAGGGCTTTCTCAGGTTCTTGATTCTCATTAGGGGGCGTGCAGGAGGCATTAGATGGATGGTTTTTGTTATTGATGTTCCTATTTCTCTCTCCCTCTTCCTTCCTCTCTGAAATCAATAAAAACATTAAAAATTTTTTTTAAAAATATCACTAAGGAAGTCTTCTGGAATAACTGAATTGGGGGAGAGAATTAGCACAGAGTCAGTACTGTACTGCAGGCTTTCTGTATGTGGTCTGTTTCTGTATATGACCTTGCGTAATATGAGGGATTCTGGTTTACATGTGAAGAAACATGACTCAGGCAATGTTATGGTACTTTAAAAAGAGAATGTTTTACTTGAGTCTTTTTTACTTCAACTAATGTAGCCTCTATTCTTTTAAGTAGTCAATAGTTAGGGACTAGAGCAAACAGGAGGCCAGCGATGGAGGAAACTGCCTGCGTAGGCAGGCTGTGGTCTCCACTCAAGGAACAAAATTTCAATTATAGAAGATAAATAAACCCCAGAGACCTGCTTCCAGCCAGCCTTGCTGGGACCTTGGGTCAATGGGAGCTGTGACCAGCCTGCAAAGAGTCCTTAGCCCCTCACTCAGGCTGGCCAGCCACCCCAGTAAGGACCTGAACCCTTAAGGGGCTGTGGGAAGCCTGAAAACGGCTCTCATCCCCTCACCCAGGCTGGCCACACCTCCAAGATGTGAGAGTTCCCACTGGGGGGCTTGGCCAGCCTGCAAACAGCTATCAGCCCCTCACCAGGCTGGCCAGGCATGCCAGCAGGTGGACTTCCCCTGATGGGTCCCAGACTGCAAGAGGGCACAGGCCGGACTGAGGGATGCTCTCCTCCCTCCCCCCCAGTGCATAAATTTTTGTTCACCAGGCCCCTACTTGTCTAATCTCATAAAAGAGTAATATGCAAATTAGGTATCACTCTGCTATGCCTAGCCACGCCCACCAGCCAATCAGAGCAACTATATGCAAATTAACCCAGCCAAGATGGCAGCTGGCAGCCACAGAGCTAGAGCAACCAGGAGGCTTGCTTGCCCTGGTGATGGAGGAAGATGGAGGAAGCTAAACTTCCTGCCTGCCTAGGCCAGCTGTGGCCTCCACTCAAGACAACAAAGTTTCAATTATAGAAGATAAAAAAACTCCAGATACCTGCTCTCAGTCAGCCTTGCTGGCAGCTGTGCCCGGCCTCCAAACAGCCATCAGCCCCTCACCCAGGATGGCCACACTCTCATGGGGTGAGGGTTCCTGCTGGGGGCTTGGCCATCCTGTAAACAGCCATCAGCCCCTCACTCTGGCTGGCCAGGCACCCCGGGGGGGGGGACCTTCACTCTGGAGGGGCTTTGACCAGCCTGCAAACAGCCATCAGCCCCTCACCCAGACTGGCCAGGCACCCCAGCAGGACCCACACCCTGATCCGGGACACCCTTCAGGACAAACCAGCTGGACCCCACCCATGTACCAGGCCTCTATCCTATATAATAAAAGGGTAATATGCAAATTGACCCTAACAGCAGAACCACTGGGAATGACTGGTCACTATGACACACCCTGACCACCAGGGGGCAGACGCTCAATGCAGGAGCTGCCCCTGGTGTTCAGTGCACTTCCACAGAGGGAGCTCTGCTCAGCCACAAGCCAGATTGACGGTTGTCAATACAGCGGTGGTGGTGGGAGCCTCTCCTGCCTCCTCAGCAGCGCTAAGGATGTCTGACTGCAGCTTAGGGCTGCTCCCCACTGGCAAGTGGACATCCCCCAAGGGCTCCTGGGCTGCCAGAGGGATGTCTGACTGCCAGATTAGGCCCGATTCCCTGGGAAGCAGGGGTAAGACGGCAGGTGGACATCCCCCAAGGGGTCCCAGATTGCGATAGGGCACAGACTGGGCTGAGGGGACCCGCCCCCCTGCCATGAGTGCACAGATTTTTGTGCACCGAGACTCTAGTTTAATATATTAAAGAAATAAGATTTTATATGTAAGAACAAACTTCAGTTTCTGTAGCCTATGTTTATAAATTGTGAGTTGTTGCTGTAGATGTGTTTGTATGTACATATGGTAAATATAAATGATTCTTAAGCAACTTTCAATGTGTTAGTTTTGTGCATAATATTGAGCAAGTTACTTGGAAAATAAGTAAATTTTAAGATGAACAATTGTTAGTTTTTTTAAACCATTAATCTGGAAAGAGAGATCCAAGTAGATACATGCCATAATGGGTACTCCATATTTATCTCTTTAAAATTGCTTCACACCCCATCCTGGTAACATGCCTTGAGGGAAGTAGACATAAGAAGCTGTTGCTATTGTGAAAATGTTTCTCTCTCTGGTCACAAGTGACTACACCAAGGGGAAATAAATCCATAGCCTGGGCTAGACCAATTTAGAGTATCTTTGCACAGTGTTTGAGACCTAGGCATATGGGGGAAAATTAAACTGAAAAATAAAATAAAATTGAAGCTGGGATGGCATTGTTTAATGTGCATTCTGAGAAGTAAGCAAAGGAAGCCATTCTTTAGATAGAATGAAAAGAAAAGCTCAGAAGATGGTGATACCATGAGAGGTATAGGAGTCATCCCAGTACTTGATTTTCCATTTTTATTTCCCAGGACACAAAAATGTGCTATGTGTTCTTTCCTTGGATGTCTATGAGATTACCATTTGTATACTTAAATGTCTGCCTCACACCATTTATTTAAGCTAGCGTTGAGTCTGATTTTTACAATGACTGTTATCCATTAAGATTAACTAACATCTTTCTTTCTCAATATATATTAAGTAATGAACTAACCTATTAAACAACTCAGTTTCATTAAATAGTGTGGAATTCTTGTGCAGAATATATGTGTGTGTACTTACTTATGTGTGTGATTTCTGTTTTAGGAAAACCTTATAGAAGGAATTCAGCTAAGGCCAGCACAATAAGAGACAAAATATACACATACAAAATGCCAATTTTGTATTACAATTATCAACTACAAAATTTATTATCCTTGATTGCAGTAATAAAATTATAAAGAGGGTTAAGGGGAATGAATAAAGAATAATCAGTCAGTTGTCATAGAGTAACATCACTTCAGTAAGTTTGATAAGAATTAGAGTGCATAAAATCAGAAAAAGAACACATTTTTATGTGAGAGGCAGTAACAAGTTTTATGAATGGGGAATTGATGTATAAAATTATATTTCATGAAAACAAATTTGAGTGGCCTATAGGATGATTTGAAATAAAGAATAGAACAGAGGGAAACCTGTAAAGACTATTGCAGCAATCCAGACATAGATGATTTACCTCAATGTAGGTATGTAAACAATGGATCATATTTATTTACTTATTTATTTATTTTTTATATATTTTATTGATTTTTCACAGAGAGGAAGAGAGAGAGATAGTTAGAAACATCGAGGAGAGAGAAACATCAATCAGCTGCCTCCCACACACTCTCCACTGGGGATGTGCTCGCAACCAAGGCACATGCCCTTGGCCGAAATTGAACCCAGGACGCTTGAGTCCGCATGCCGACACTCTATCTACTGAGCCAAACTGGTTAGGGCAACAATGGATCATATTTAAATATATAATGAAAAATAATTGAAAGAACATTATTTTCTTTAGAGAAATTGATGACAAATATAAATCTCATGAGTAATATTCAAGATAATTTTATGTATATTTGTGCTTTTTTATAAATAGAAGATTAAAGAAAAGATTTATTATATTCATGGGGAAAAACAATAAATTTTGTTTTTACTTGTTAAGTTGCTCTCATTTATGGGTTTACCACATAAATGACAGAAGAAAGATAGTATTTTGGGAAACGTACTTGGTATGTATCCATGTATAGTAATTAAAACTGTGTTTGCCTATGCATTCACCAAAAAGAAAGACATAACAGAAGGGAAAGGCATAACTTTAAGGGATATCATAGTTAAAATTTGGAAGAAAAAACTGAGTCAAAGGGAGTATTAGAATCATAAAATAGTGGATAATGCTGCCATGAACATAGGATTGCATATATTTTTGCAAATAAGTGTTTTTCACTTTTCATGTAGATATAACCAAAACAAACAAACAAACAAACAAAAACTGATAGACACACTCAACAGTATGGTGGTTATCAGTAAAAAATGGGAGTGGTGGGGTAGGGACGGGTAGAAGGAGGTGAATGTGTGGTGATTGAAAGAAATTTGACTTTACACAGCACAGTATTCAGATTATGTAACATAGAATTGTATACTTGAAACCTATATAATTTCATTAACTAATGTCACCCCAATAAATTTAATTTTAAGAAAAAGAAGAGAAGAGTGGGGTTCAGAGACAATGAAGACTACCTTTAGGAAAGGAAAGCCTAGTCAATAGTTAAATGCAGATGAGAGTGAAATAATTGGATTCCCCACCTCCAACTGCCAAATCTCTAGCAGCTTTAGAACTCTTATTACAAAGGAGAAATGGAAAGGAATATTTCAGTAAGAGGGAAAGGATTCAGTGGAGAGGTAAAGAAAAGAGAATGAGTTACACATGAAATTGCAAATTAAGTCTAATATTAAGTATAGCAGGGCCTAATTTAACATTCAGTTTTCTACAAAATTCAGGACTTATCTTTGAATACATGCAGTTATCTGTTATCTTTTATTTATATACTAGAGGCCCAGTGCATGAAATTCATGCACTGGAGGGGGTTTCCCTCAGCCCAGCCTGCACCTTCTCAAATCTGGGACCCCTCAGGGGATGTTTGACTGTTGGTTTAGGCCCAATCCCTGTGGCATCCCTCTCACAATCTGGGACTGCTGGCTTCCAACTTCTCACCTGTCTGCCTGCCTGATTGCCCTTAACCACCTCTGTCTGCCTGCCTGATCACCCCCTAACCACTCCCCTACTAGCCTATTCAATGCCTAACTGCTCCCCTGCCAGCCCAATTGCCCCCAACTGCCCTCCCCTGCTGGCCAGATCACCCCTTACTACCTTCCCTTGCTGACCTGGTCTCCCCAAACTGCCCTCCCCTGCTGGCCTGGTTGCCCCTAATTGCCCTCCCCTGCTGGCCTGATTGCCCACAACTGCCCTCTTCTGCTGGCCATCTTGTGGCTGTGGGAGCTGCCATCTTTGACAGCATGGCAGTCAATTAGCATATCCCTCCTTATGGGCTGTGGGCGCTTCCATCTTTGTGATGGCATGAGAGTCAATTAGCATATTCTCTCTTTATTAGATGGGCTATCCTAAACTTTTTTAATTTAAAACTTTTCTTTCTCCAGTATATCTAAATTTAATAGAAAGCTAAAACTTACATTTCTTGCAGGTACAAAGTTGAAAATGGCTTCCCCAGAACCTAAGGGCCTTGTCCCCTTCACAAGGGAGTCTCTTGAACTTATGGAACAGCGTATTGCTAAAAAACACAATGAGGAACATGAAGATTTAAAGCCAAACCCTGACTTGGAAGTTGGAAAAGAGCTTCCATTTGCTTATGGAAATCTTCCTCAAGGAATCGTGTCAGAGCCCTTGGAAGACTTGGACCCATACTACCAGAATAAAAACGTAAGGATCAGTTGAACTTATTGTGACCACATTTGTTTTTCAGACACACAAGAAGTTTGATTGAGATAGTATGTTAAAAGAGAATTAAGAATAAATTAGCAAGTAATTTTAAGTTATACAAAACTGTGTAAGAAATCTCACATATATTTGAGAATTTTATCAAAAGTCACTGTTTGCCTGGTTGGCTATACTGTTATACCTTTTTTATTTTTTCTTCCCATCTGTGAACATGAGATATCTTACATTTATTTAAATCTTCTTTATTTCAACAATGTTTTGTAGTTTTCAATGTACAAGTATTTGCTTTTATTAAATGTATTCCTAAGTATTATATTCTTTATGGTGATATTATACATGGAACTAGAGGCCCGATGGATGACATTTGTACACATGGCAGGGAGTGGAATCTCAGCACAGCCTTCACCCTCTCTTGCACTCTGGGACCCCTTGGGAGATGTATGCCTGCCACGGCACAGGGAGGAGGCCTAAGCTGGCAGGCGGACATCCCCCGAGGGGTCCTTAGCACTGTCCCTACTGGCGCTCCCCCTGTGGCAGCACACTGACCACCAGGGAGGCAGCTCCTGCATTGAGCGTCTATCCCCTGGTGGCAGTGCGCTTCATAGCAGCCAGTCGTTCCAATATTTGGCCGATTTGCATATTAGGGTTTTATTATATAAGATTGTTTCCTTAATTCATTTTTTGCTTGTTTATTGCTACAGTATAGAATACAATTAATTTTTAAATATTAATCATGAAACCTCACTAAAATATATTTTGAAATTATTGACATCATTACAGATGTTCCTTATTTTCCTTTCTTTGCCCACCTCCACTTTGCGCAACCCTCACCACGGGCCTTCACCACATCATTGTCGGCATACATGGGCTATACCTATATGTTATTTAGCTAATCTCTTCACCTTCTTTTATCTAGACCCTTCCACTCCCTTCCCCCTGTTAAGCATTCATATAATGATTTGTTTTATTGGAGTATGATGATCAGATACTTAAGGTTATCAATTTTAAAGCACTATAATATAAAAGTTATATATTATCTACACAATTTCACATGTTCAACTTGATTAGAACTCACTCAGTAGTTAGGAAAATAACTATATTTTATTTATTATTTTTATTCATTCAGACAATCATATCCTATCTTCAGAATAACTTGAAGAATCTAGTAAATATTTGAAAAATTGAAAAACAAGCACAAAATGATAAAAATAAGAATTGTTTAGAAAAGGCAAAGATCTGTGTGGCTTGGTAGCTGGAAGAGTCTTCATTAAACAGAGAGAATTTGAGTGATAGTTTAGAGAACATTTCAAATTTTAACAAGACCATGGGAAGGTCTATGAGCAAGCAAGAGCAGAGATTAATTCTGGAATAGGGAAGAAACAGTGTTGCAAGTTATAGGAAATAGATGGAATAAGGGAGATTTCAACATTGATTTAATGTGATGGCCAAAAGACTGATTTGATGAAAGCAATATTTAAGTAAGGATAATATGAAGATTTCTAAATTATTATTTCATGGAAGAAGTAGGATCAGAAAAATGAAATAGGAGAGAAAGACTAATCCAGCCTGATGCTATCTCAGAGGAGAGAGAGAGGTAACAAATCCAAGAAGAATCAACAAGATTTAAAGACTGGCTAAAAAGCCAAGGTCTTCAGCCTGAAAGAATGGTGGTGCTGCTGACAAAAATGCAACAGCTATAAAAAAGATCCAGTTTGGGGGACAAAAGGATTAGCTCCATTGTAGACAAATGTAATTTGATATTCTTGTAGAGCAAACTTGTAAACTCGCAGCCCGTGAGCCCTATGTGCCCCACAACAAATATTTTTGTGGCCCCACCAATATAACAGTATGTAAGAAATGTTTTAATAAAAATTTCATAACTTAATTTCTACAATATCCTGTTATACATAATTATTAATAGCAAACTACAACATTCGCTAGTGACTAACTACTATAATTGTGTTGCACTCATTTCCCTCATGTGCCTTACACGCAGGCACAACATTTCTCTCCATAATACTAGCAGCGAATATTTTGGCAGCCAATTTCCATGTCATTAGTTTTGGACTGGCTTGTTTGGTGTAAGCAACAGGACATATTTCGCTTCCAGAGAACAAGAAAAATAGGTTTATTTGCATTACGCTTATTAATTTGTGCAGTTATTTAGTGTCTGATAAGTTAATATTCAAGAAAAAATATTAATTTTTATAGGAGCATTGATCAGATGCTCAAACCTCAGAGGCAAGATAGGGGAGGGTGGGGGTAATGGAGAGATCAACCAAAGGACTTGTATGTATGCATATAAGCATAACCAATGGACACAGACACCAGACGGGTGAGGGCATTAGGGGGGGTTGGGGGGAGGGGAGCAGTGGGGGGATAAGGACACATATGTAATATCTTTATCAATAAAAAAAGAAAAAATAATAAAAAATACAATGTTCTATTATTCTATGTTAATGATTACTCATTTATTTCAGCTCTTTGTATTTAGCATATCTCTATCAAAATAAACCTGTTTTTATGAAAATTGAAGCTTTTGTTTTTTTGCTGCCCACATAAACTTAAACCTTATTTATTTGGTCCATGTTAGCTTTTGAGTTTGACATGCTTACTGTAGAGCATTCCTTGCTATTAACAATAGAATTGAAGCAAAACTCTGGATGGATGGCAAAGTGATCATTTTGTAGAACCACTTTTGAATTTTTGTGTGGTGGAAAAGTATTGGCATTTTACAGTATAAATGTATGTATTAACGAAAGGACTCCAGTATCTGTGGTAACTTCCAGGGCATTATACAACAATAATAAATATCTATAGGATCTTGAGATAGTGGAAATGTAAGTCCTCATTTCTTTTTTTTTTTTAATCTTTATTGTTCAAATTATTACAGTTGTTCCTCTTTTTTCCCCCATAGCTCCCCTCCTCCCATTTCCCACCCCAACTTCTGTCCTTGCCCCCCCCCACTGTCCTCATCCATAGGTGTACAATTATTGTCCATTCTCTTCACGCACCCTCAACACCCTTAACCCTCGAAAATTGTCCATCCACTCCATTCTATGTCTCTGATTCTATTCTATTCACCAGTTTATTCTGTTCATCAGATTTTTTATTCACTTGATTCTTAGATTCACTGGTTGATATATATTTGTTGTTCATAATTTTTAGTTTTCTTTTTCTTCTTCCTCATTCTCAAAGGATACCTTTCAGCATCTAAACTAATAAAAGCGAAATATTAAAATTAACCGTTTCTCCAAGACAGGGTAAGCCACGCCCACCAGCCAATCAGAGCGGCTGTATGCAAATTAGCTCAGCCAACATGGCGGCCGCCACTCCCGGACCTGAGTAAATAGCCCTTTCCATTGCGGCAGGAGGGAAAGTGAAGCTGAGCCCTTCAGCTCAGCTCCGATTAAACTGCCTCTAGCGAAACACAGCTTTTTGAAACATTGTAACAATCACAGAATCCTCCGGAGCTGAAGGAAAGAGCAGCTCCGGCCTAACCAGTAAAAATAACAATTGTTTCATTATAGACGCTGCGAGGTGAAGCAGA
>PVJC01024065.1:0-25855 GCA_004026665.1 Murina feae
AAATGGTGAATTTCAGTTAAATGTGATATTTGCACAAGATATTGTTTTTACAAAATCCTTCTACATTTAAGAAAATAGATTATAAATAAAAAAAGAAAATAGATTATAAAAATATTATGAGAAACATTAAAAGATTAGAATCTTAACCTATATATATTTTTTGGTTACTGATTTTTTTTGGCAATTCAGTTGGGTAAGTGCTATGAAAAATAAGCTAAGTCCTCTCCTTCACAACTCCCTAATTTTGTTAATTTATATTAATTTTATATTGTCAAAACTTATCAAAAATTTGTCAGTTTACATTGTAAAAGTTTGTTCTATAATTATAATTTTGACAGCTGTCTAGTTTTCATTCAGTATCTAAAGGTTTGTGTTTACTGCCAGTACTTTTTTCAGCTGTTTCTCCTTTCCTGAGTTTTTATTTGGATTCATATTTTAATATATAAAATTGTATTCAAATAGTTCGCCCTTCCACCAAGTAGTATTCCTGGTGCTATCTTCCTAAGTTCTTTTAGGTTTGAGAAATGCTGGCCTTTTTGTTGAATGACTTCTTGGTGGTTATCATTTTAGGTGTCATTTTCTTTTCCCCAGAACTTTATAAATATTGTTTTATTATTTTCTGACATTAAATATTGCTCTTGAAAGTCTGAAGTCAGCTTAATTTTTCCTTCTTGTAGGTAAATTGCTTTTTATGTCTATAGTTTTTTATTTGGAAGGGCTAAATATCAAGCACAGTTTAACTATTTTTAATACTTGAGTTATATTAATTTGAAATTTTATATCATCTTCAGAATGCCTGAAAAGTTGCTACATTTCAATAAGTTAGAATATATCTGGGTGTTGAAGCTTCTGTGCCAATTTTTCATTTAACCGGTGTGATCTTTCAATCTGCAGATTTGATTCTTCTTGCATTTCTGAAAAAGTTCTTGTATTAAATCTTTAATACTTCCACTCCATTTCTTGGCTTCTCTATCTCAGGAACACCAAATATCTTGTGCTAAGTTGTCTTTCACCTTCCTTCAAATCTGTTTCTCTCTCTCTCTCTCTCTCTTTCTCTCTCTCTCTCTCTCTCTCGAATTGCTTTTAATTCTTATGTTGGTATTCTGTATTCACTGTCACTAACTCAGGCCTTTTCACCAACAAATATTCTCACAAATAGTATATCTAGTCTGTTTCTTATCTATTTATTACTTAGATAATGATCTTGCTTTGCTTCTCTATTTCCTTAGCTCTACACACTCTCTCCTTTTTTCTTTTTAATGCAAATTATGTTTTTGGGGGATAAATGATAGGGAGAAAATTCAAATATTCTGTGCATTTTACTTATTTTTGTTGTTGTTTATCCTCACTAGAGGATATTTTCCTGTTGACTTTTTTTTTTTTTTAGAGAGAGTGGAGGAGTGACACTCCCTACCCACTAGTAACTTAGTACTTGTCTAGGTATCAGATGGACTGTTGTGTTATCACAGTGCTTGTGTTCAAGTGGCCCTTATAGTAGCCTAATGCTTCCTTACAGTGCCTCGTCACTCACCTTGATTCATCATCTCATCACACAGACACGGTGTCGTCTCACGTCATCACAAGAAGTGAGTACAGTATAATAAGATATTCCGAGAGATCACATTTACATCATTTCATTACAGTGTATTATTATGATTGTTCTATTATGTTATTAGTTGTTGTTAATCTGTGAGGGTGCCTAATTTATAAATCAGAAGTATGTATTTATAGAAAAAAACAGAATATATAGGTTCAGTACTATCCATGTTTCAGGATCCCACTGGGGTCTTGGAATGGGTCCCCCTCTGATAAGGCAGGACTACTGAATATGTAAAAGTAATTACGAACAAGCACACAGAAACCCAAATATGGAAAATGAGACCATTTTGCAATTTGTCATAGGTTTCTTTTCGGAACAGAAGAATTACCCTATTGCACATGGGCATTTAGCCTTGTATCTATCCTGTTTCCTTCAGCAGCTCCAAAAGATGGTTTCTCAGAGTGGTGGTGAAGGAAGGCAGCTGGAGAACATCCCGCCCAAACCCTCGTGGTCAGGTGAAGCTCAGAGAGGGGAAATGACTTGTCCGAATTTCCCCAGCTGATTGGTGTCACAGCAAGGGATGGATAGATCCCCAGCTCAGCACATATTGTTCTTTTGGCTGTTAGCCTCCAAGGGACCCAAACATGCCCAGTATTGTAGTTCATCCATTAACTTACCTAAGTTTCTTTCCCAACCCTAACCATGTTATCAGTCTATATTAACATTTGCTAGTAATGTGTTATTAACTTTATCACCTGCATACAACTTGATAGAACTTGTTTATTTAAAAAATGTTCAGAATTTCTGTAAGTTTTGAGATGGGAGCTTACATTTTAATATTTTGAGATTTGTGGAATTAAGTCCATATTTACCCTAATTACACTTTACTAAACTATTTTGCAGACTTTGATCATATTCTATCCTTTTTCCTAGTATGCATTTTTTTTTTAAATTTCTTTATTGGTCAAGTTGTTACAAATGTGTCCTCAGCCCCCCAATAACCCCCCAACCCTCCCTCCCCGCCTCCACCACGTGCATTTATTTTTTAAGCCTTTTAAAACTCAGGGCAAGATCTGGGCTGATCTGAAATAATCGTTCATTTTAAAGTCAGAAAGGACCTTCAGGAGTGGAAGAACAGCTGTTTTCTAGTGTTGGTTAAGTGTCCTCAGGAACTTTACAGGAGAAAGTTTACTTGGTGTACTTATACTGCAAGTTTTGTACAAGAATTATTTTGGATGCAGTTTTTTTATGAAGAAAGCTACTACATACTGTGACATTAATCTGCACTAAAGTTGTCTACTGGAGACGGTCCTCTTATCTCTCCCCATTTTGTTGTCTTCCTGGTGAGATCCATCACTGATAGAGGACAGGGCATATTTCTAATATTTTTATTCTGCATAAACCATACCCAATCCATAGTACTAACATAGTACTAACACTGGTCTGAGCATGCAGAAGGCACTTAGTGAGTGCTTATTCAATGAACGGACTAAACAAATGGATGCAGCCCAATGAGAGAGACTCAACTTTCTTTAAGGTAAAGAGCGGGCAAGGCATACAATCATGCTAATTCCTGAAACAGCAACAAGGATACTATTCCCGTAAAGAATAGAAAAGACTTGTTTCCGGCTAGCATCTGCCAAAGTTGGTCCAGGAAGGAGGGCAGCAATGATGATCATTTCTCAGAAAGTGTTTTTGTCCATGCACAGATGCAATGGCCCTGGGAAACGACACCACGCAAAGGTGCCGAGTCCAGGGGTCCTGCTGGCCACCCTCCCTCCCCTGACCCCAGCTTTCTCCTCTTCCTGACCCTACTTGTCAGCAGTGTACCCCTGAGTATGCTTCAGATTCCAAGAATCTTTGAAACTCAGGAAGGGCCTGAATCATAAGGAGAGAAAGAAAGAGAGGCACTATCCAGAGGCCTTGAGTGTTGCAGGGTAGAGCTTGATTACTTAGGAATTCCCCATTTCTCTGCTAATAAAGAGGGAGATATGGATGATATGGAAAAGTGGAAACTTCAGACATGATGGCTATGAAACTTCGGAGACCATGAAGGAAGCCTTAGCAGATAGTCTCAGGAGCACACATCTTCTGGCATTCAGTTTGAAGTTCTCCTTAGAGATAGATGTGCAGAGGCTTAGCATCCTAGTGTATGTAAGGCCAGCAACAAGAACTAGTTTATTCAATTTAGTGAAAGGAAGAGTCATTTTGTTGGTTTTTGATTAACATGGGCTGTTTGGTTTAAGTTCTGATTGTTCAATAAGTTGTCTTCTCTGCGTAAACCATCAATTTGACCATTTTCCAAGAGATTTGATCATCCTAGTCAACTTAAGGAGGACAGTCAAGCACACATATCAGGTAACAATCTGGACTAACTCCTAAGAAAGCCTCAAATGTTGACCTACTCTAAAGGAGACGACACGTAGCTGCAACTTGTGGCACTTGGAACAAGACTTGGTGTGTCACTTAAGATGGGAAATGGTGCACTCTTCTGATTTATAGGTCTTTATAAAATTACAACTGGTGTGAATTCTTTCCTTCCTTCCACTTGGAGGGGACTGGAAGTTAAGTTAAGGATGGCATTCAGTCTGAGGCTACATGGAGGGGAAGTAGTGAAAAGGAAGGACAGAGCCAGCACTCCCTTGAGTTCAAAGAGGAAGTTTAAGCTCATGATGATACAATTATAGGGAATATTGGGGGCAGAGCCAGCGACTGCCTCAGAGGCTCGCATATGGGAACCAGATGTATAGTTTTTATGAGATTTGAAAGGGAGTATTGTCCCCACATAGTTAGAAGTGACCTCAAATTATTTATCCCCTCTGGGTCTCAGTTTTAATGTCTGCATAATGAGGGAGCCAGCTGGCATTCTTCATTCTCGACCCAGGCTGAGTTGTACCTGGGAGTCATAAAATGGCTCTACTCTGGGTGAGCCAATCAGAAATGATTCTGGGTTAGAATACAGAAGTGATTAGGTGGGAGCCAGGCATCAGCATCCTGAAAAAGCCCTGCAGATGGTTTTTGCATGAAGCCGGGGCTGACAACAGGCACGTTTGGATCGCTGTGCTCTCACGCAGCACTAACTTTCAAACACTAGTGTTCTGAGCAATGGGTGGCTAGCTCAATGATAGTACCTGCATTGCAGTTATTCCTTCTTATGTGTAAGGGGCCTCTAGTCTAAAGGGATATTGTAGAAATCTGTTTACTTTATAACTGAGGGTGGGTAAGGATGCTATTTTTGAAAATTTTAAAGGGCTTCCATTGGAACGCGAACCATCTAGCTCCATATGTTCTTTTTACGTGGGGGATGTGCACATGACTATGTTTCTTGGTTCTCGGGAAAGAGCACGGGCAGGAAAGCATCACCCCTTTAAGAAAGGCTCCATAATTCACTGGTCAAGCAGGCAAACTAGGAACCTTCAGGAATAAGTCTTTAGTCCATGCAATCATCTAGTTACCCAACAGTACTTACCAAACGCCTACTTTTTACAAAGCTATTCTGCCAGGCCAGCTTGTTGAGACTGCTCGGCACGTGAGCTCTCAAGCTCCTGTCAGAGAGATTTCACTGAATGGGCAGTGCCAGGCTCCAATGGCAGGGAAGCTTTTCTGCCCAGGTATTGTCAAGGTGAGGGTTACATGAGTCCACCTTCTGTGCCCACATGGGCATTTCTGCCTCTTAGTGTCAAAAGAGTAGCAGCTAAAGTTTATGAAGAGCTTACTGTGTGCTAGGCATGCTGTTTTACATGTATGATCTCCTATAACGCTCCCAATCACGGTAGGAATCAGGCTCTATCATTATTTTTATAGGAGAAAAAACAAGGTTGAGAGGTTAATTAACTTGTTCAAGGCCATATAGCTAAGGAACAAGAGTTGTAACGCCACCCAGGACTCTCTGACTCCCATGCTGGACTTGTAGTATTGCCCACATCCCAGAACTGCGCCTCAGGCCCTTTGTTCTCCTTGACATCCCAGTCCCGTTTCTCCTTCAGGATCCAGTTCGTGTGGTGAAGCCTCCCCTGAGCTCTCAGCCCCACCCGGTATTTCCCTCCTGTTTGTTCATTCAGTGTGTGGACCTGCCCTGTGTGAGCCCCGTTTCTAGTGGTGCCCAGTGCCCATAGGGAGAGTCAGCCTTAAGTCACAGGCTTGTTTCCCTGTATGTATTATAGACACCCTGAGGGGCCAGACTCAGCTGTATACTTCCCTTCACTGTGCCCAGCTCAGACCTACACCTGTTGGAAGACCCAACACATGCTCTGTGATTGATGAAAAGTGAATTGATTAATAAATATTCTAAGTTCTTGTTTCCAGAGAAAGAATCAACCCGAATACCAAATGCACCCTCACTGCTGATTCATTCAACATGTTGGTTGAAAACATGTCAGATGAGAGCTCTTCAAGTATTATCTCCAAGGATTTAATCTTCACCATTTTCTTAAGAGTTAATCTGAGGCCCGGCTGGCGTGGCTCAATGGTTGAGCATCGACCTATGAACCAGGAGACCATGGTTTGATTCCCAGTCAGGGCACATGCCCAGTGTGGGACGTGCAGGAAGCGATCAGTGATTACTTCCCATCATTGATGTTTATATCTTTCTCTCTTCTGTTCTGAAATCAATAAAAATAAATAAATAAAGAGTTAATCTGAGCAAAAATCTATTGGAACAGGGCAGCACCCAAACCAAAAGTGGTTAAGAGTGCTCCTCACCAACTGTTTTTAGGTAGCTCCAAAATGTACCTCCCACCCTATAAAATCAAAGAAGCAGTTAAAGGCGGTCCTTGTTTTTTGAAAGTTGTAGTTTCTATCACAAATGATATCATGTAGCTAAACTGTGAAGCCAGAATCTGGCCAGGTGGTCTGTCTCTGGAGGCTGTGCCTTTAGCCCCTGTCCTTGGGGCAGGGACTGGGCATTATACTCCTCAGTCTCAGCCCCCACTGCCCCCATCAGGCAGCAGATGGGGCTGAACACAGTGTAGCACAGTCAGAAAATGATCTGGTGGGGGCTGAGCTCATTGGAAAAGATGCTGGTTGTGGGTGAACTCCCTCACCTGTGAATTTTCCAGAATATGCATGCCAAGGCACCAATGGGAATGTTCTGAAGACATCTAAGAACTGGGCAAGTGCTCAGAGTAGCTCAGTCTCGAGGGGAGTATAGGCTGCCGGCCCCTGTAGGTTCCTTGCAGCCTAAGCACTCAGTGTTCCACTTCATTCCTAGAACTGCTGGCTGACAGAGAAATGCTTACGATAAACCACAGCAAAGGACCAAAGGTGACAGGAACCGTGCCTTTGGCCTGATGTTTATCTTGTGGGCCAGCCAGCCACAGCGACCATTTACTAGCATTTCATCAGCTGTTGTAGGGTTTTCCCCATCAGCTTCCTTTCCTATTACAGTACTCATGAGCACTGTACAAGGAGGGCAGGAAAGGAGGACACGTGGGGGAAGGGATCTCCCTCCTGAGTGCCACCTTGGCAGGAGGCTGAAGGGAGCTTGAGACACTGGCCTCTTTGCTCTCTGGACTGGAAAACCTGATGGTCCACCTTCCAATGGTCCAGAACTAGAGCTTAGTTAGTGATGCTCATGCACCACATCCATTGATTGTTTTACTCTCTGAACAACAACAAAAAATGGATTCACTCTAGGTCCTCATTGATACCACTTTCTTCCTAACTACTTTTCTAGCCCATCTCCTATACTCCCAAGTATATTCATGAGCTCATTATCCTTTCAATGCAAATATGTTAATGAGCACCTATCATGTTCCAGCAGGTGGGTTTGGGGTGGTGATCCTTGGATCAATGTAGCATCAATCTTTGCCCTCACGGAGTAACCAGCAAATGGGGGAAGGCGGCAAGACTCAGAGAGTGGAGAGCTGTGTGAGAAATGTGTGTGCAGAATGAAGGGAGCTGGCTCTGAGGCTTCCGTTGGGGGTGACTTTTGAGCTGGGTTGTGAAGATGGCTTTGGGTGGGAAAGGGGGAGCAGCTCATGCAGAAGGCAGAGGTTCAGAAGGAGTTGGATGTTGGGAACAGTGAGTTCTGTGTGACACCTGGGGGTAAGTATTGAAAGTCTCCAAAGATTAGATTGTAAAGGGCTTGCACAGGGAGTTTAACGTTGTGAGGAAGTTTAGCTCTTATCTATAAGAGATGTGGGCCAAAGAAAGCTCATCCTAGGGTCAACATGCAGGTGAACGCCAGAGGAATTGCGCAGAAGGCTGAGAGTCAACCTAGACACCGTTTGCCACCATCCAGAGCACCCATGAGGAGGCACGATGAGGCTCAGTGGTGGCGCTGTAAATTGATGAGTTTGATGAAGACATAACGCACAGTAGGTAAGAGCCACAGCTTACAGTCAGACTTCCCTGGGTTTGCATCCTGGCTCTGCCCCTTCCTTGTGTGACCTTAGGCAAGTTCCTTAACATCTCTGTCCCTCAGGACCCTCATCTGTCAGCGGGGAAATGGTCAGAGCGCGCACCTTAGAGACAGGCTGTGAGAATTTAAGTGAGATGATGCCTGACCACGGTGGGTGCTGTATGCACAGCAGCTCTTATTAGTAAGGAAAGAAGGAGAGGAGGCATGGGTGACTGGCTTCAGCAGCTAAGTGGGCGGTGCTGCCAGTATCAAGAAGAGGATACTCCCAGAGGGGCAGGTGTAGAAGAGGGACATAAAGAAGGGTAGAGATGTTGAGTTGGGCATAAGGCTTGAGAAGACAGGCTTTTCACATCTAAAAAGGCTGAGATGAGCACATCACTGTGCACTCCAGCTACAACCACTTTTTTGCCACAGGAACTTTGTACTTGCTGTTCTCACTTGTTCCAGTAATGACTGCTGCAAACAAATCACACCGAAACTTAATAGCTTAAAAACACATCATTTTATTATTACACTAGGGGCCCGGTGCACAAAAATTTGTGCCCTCGGGAGGTCCCTCAGCCTGGCCTGTGCCTCTCGCAGTCTGGGACCCCTCAGGGAATGTCCATCTGCTGGTGTGCCTGGCCAGCCTGGGTGAGGGGCTGATGGCTGTTTGCAGGCTGGCCAAGCCCCCCAGTGTGGACTCTCACCCCACTGGGGTGTGGCCAGCCTGGGTGATGGGTTGAGGGCTGTTTTCAGGCTTTCAGGCTGCCCACAGCTGCCATTGACTCAATGTCCCAGCAAGGCTGGCTGGAAGCAGGTTTCTGGGGTTTATTTATTTTCTATAATTGAAACTGTTGCTTTAAGCTGAAACCTAGGCAGGTAATGAAGCCTCCTGTTTGCTTCAGCTCCATGGCTTCTATAATCGAAAGAATGTTACCGTGAGCAGAGAGAAGCCCAGCCGGCCTAGGCAGACAGTTTACTCCTGGTGCAATGGAAGCCTGCTGTTTACTCTAGCTCCGTGACTTTCGGCCTCCATCTTGGCTGGGTTAATTTGCATACAGCTGCTCTGATTGGCTGGTAGGCATGGCTTAGGCATCCCATAGAAACGGTCAATTTCAATATTACTCTTTTATTAGATAAGATCTTTCAGTTCTGGGGTTGTCTGGGCTCAGTGAAGTAGTTCTCATTCGGGGTCTCTTATGTGGATGAAGATAGAAAATGGCCAGAGGTGGAGCCATCCCAGAGGGTTCCTCACTGACAGTTCCAGGGTTGATCCTGGTTGTTGGCCAGAGCACCTACAGTAGCTCTTCACCTAACCTGGACTCCCCTTCCCATCCCCTGCAGGCTGGCTGCCTTTCAAGAGCGAGTGTCCCAGGAAAGCCAAGTGGGAGTTGTGTTGGTGGTGGTGATGCATCCTTGGAGGCCATGTTATGCCACTTCAAGTAGAGGAAGTGAGGACCTCATCTCTGAATGGGAGGACTGTAAACTCACAGTGCAGTCAGGTCATGTGGGATGAGAGCTATTGCTGTGTCCACCTTCAGAAATAATATCTGTCATCTCCTGCCTGGCACGCTTCCCTCTCCCTGCTGCACCAGCAGCTAACGCCCCCTCCTCTGGGAGGCTGCCGCGACCTTCTGGCTAGGTCAGATGACCCTGTTGTGTGCTTCTGCACAACAGGTTTATAATTACATTGTCATGTATGTGATTTGAAAGTTCATGTCTCTTGTCCTCCACAGTAGACAGGGGCTCCTTGAGGAGGGATTCTTTTGACTGTAATTGTGCAATATTGTATTTCCAGTCTTTGGCAAAGTGCTTGCTACATATTAGGAGCTAAATGACTGTGAAAGAAAGAACAAAAGGAAGAAAAAAAGGAAGGAAGGAAGGAAGGAAGGAAGGAAGGAAGGAAGGAAGGAAGGAAGGAAGGAAGGAAGGAAGGGGAAGGGAGAAAGGGGAAGGAAGAAAAGAAAAAAGGAGAAAGGAAAGGAAAGGAAAAATAAAAGAAAAGGAAAAAGAAGGATGGATGGAAGGAAAGAGAACACTAGTTCTAGAAGCTAAACTGGTTAGGATTTGGACTCTAGACCTCAATCCCCATAAGGGCAGGAGAGACCCTGAGTGGTTGGGCAGCCTGGCCGTGGTGACAGAAGAGCTGGCTCTGGAGTAGGTTTTGTAACCTTGGTGCTTGTCACCCACCTTGCCCTTCTGTCCACACTACAAAAACGACTGTGCATAGGTGCAGCGGATGGTCTTAGAGACCTTTAGAGTATGTAGTGATCATGGGGGCTTCCTGGTGGCAATGACAGAGTTCAATGGGGCCTCTCTCCCAGGGCTCCTTCAGGAGAAGTCTCCCGCAGCAAGGGATGTGCCTGACCCCGGGCTGTGTCTGCATGATGTGGCATGAGCTTTCAGGGTGGGAAGACTCTGGAAGGGGCGTGACTGACCTGAGAGGCCCCGTAGCTACGGGCAGATGGGCGGGCTGATTGTCAGAGAGGGCTCTGGGGTCAAGGGAGGTTGGAAAGCAGCTGGTAGGGCTGGGACTGGTGAGGCCAGTGGGACCAGTAACAGTGCTGTGGAGAGCCATACTCAGGCCTGGGACAAAAATGGTAATACTGATTGTTTTTATTTAAAATTGTATTTCTGCCATCACGGATAATTTTTTTCATTAAGTTAGATTTTATTTAGATTGAGTTTTGGGGCATCCTTTTAAATTTCCCCTAACCCTCACTCTAATCCCAACCCTGCCTCACTCACCTGACCCTAGCCCAGCTTGGTAGCTGGACTCACAGAGTCTCATTCTTCTGGCCTTGGCTCTGCAATTCCAGGGTCAGAAAACTGCCCTGCAGATGGGGCAAAACTCCCAGATGGTCACCAGACCACTCCTCACAAGGTCTCCCTGTGAAAAGCCTTGAGGCACAGGTGGTGCCATGGTTCTTCCTTTGGGAAGCACTCAAGTGCAGGCTTTCCCCCAGACCTGGAGGGGAGCACCCCACCCCCTGCTGCCAGGGGCCCTGCCCTTCCCACGGGCCTTCTGCTTGGAACAAATTATGTCCATGCGTCACAGCTCAGCAGAGATGTCAAGACCCCTCCCTAAGATGCTACAGGAAGCTACTTAATGCCAAGCTACTCCATGACAAGACAAAATTCCTGCTGCACCTCCCGCTGCCAGGGCCCCAGATGGGCTGGCAGGCTGGAGGCTCAGAGTGGCGAGGGCGGGGGAAAAGTAAGGGGGATTGCCAAGCAGAACTTGTGAGGCCCCCCTATTCTGGGCACAAGGAGGGCAGGAGAATTTCAGTTGCATGCTGGGCTCTCCTCTGAGTTCCTGAACCTCTCGCCTGGACCCCCAAGACAGCCATGGATGATGCACAGAAGGAGCAGGGCTGCCCAGAGGGATGGACGATTCTTGGGCTCTAGGAAAGCCCCCGCTTGCCCCTTGCCCATACACTCTCTCCCCAGTCACTAAGGCAGGTAGGTAATCCCTACACATGGGGGTAATGTGGGAGTGAGGAGAACCTGTCACTCTGTGGTTAGAGCAAAGAAATAAGTCATATGTGTAAAGAAAATTCACATATGACTCTTAAATCCACACTGTGATCATCTTCATTTCTGATGAGCTAAATGAAGCTCAGAGATACCAACTGATTTCTACCAGCTGGGTGTGGAGCTGAGGTTCAAACCAAATATTCTAAGTACAAACTCCCTATTTTTTTCACTTATATTTACTGCTTACACTTGCAAGAAAGTACACATGCTGGTGGGGAGGGGAGTGTAGGAGATTCCCAAGGCTGTGGAGGGGTGTTAGGACGGGGTTGCCAGCTCAAGTACAAGATGCCCAGTTAAACTTAAATTTCAGATAAAGACTGAATAACTTTTTTAGTATAATTATGACCCAAATATTGCCCGGGGGCATACTTATACTAGAACATCATTTGTCGCTTCTCTGAAATTCCATGTTAACTGGGCATCCTGTATTACTATTTGCTAAATCTGGCCACTCCCCTCCAAGAGTATGAAGAGATGCACAGTAAGGAGACCATGGATCTGAAAAAAAAAAAATTGAATCCACATCCTCTCCTCCAATGCTTGTGTGTAACTGGCTGCTGTGCAGGTGGCCCTCTGTGTCCGCAGGTTCTGCATCTATGGATTCAACCAACTACAGATTGAAAATATTCGAGAAAAAGTAATAACATGGGGCTGACATGTTCTATGCAGTTAGACCTATGAGAGTTGTGTCAGTAGCGAACATGTACAGATTATTTTTCTTGCCATTATTCCCTAAACAATATAGTATAACAACTATTTGCATAGCATTTACATTGTATTAGGTATTATAAACAACCAAGAGATGATTTAAAGTATGCAGGAGGGTGTGCATAGGTTATATGCAAATGTCACACTTTTTTAATATAAGGGACTTGAGCATCCTTGGGTTTTGGTGCCTGTGGGGGGGGGGTCCTGGAACCAATCCATTGCAGATTCGGATGCAGAGGGACAACTATAATCCTGTATGGAAGGTGTAAGTTGGGGTGAAAGGAAGGTTCTAAAGAGGAGAGAAAGGCTTAAGAATTTAGTCTATACCACCACATAGGGGGGACCCTCGATGACATGACGCTCAGTGAAAAGCTTTTGCCAGAAGCAAAGGAAAAACAGTGGCTAATTTCACTACATGCAGTACCTACAGTGTCACAGCCACAGAGACAGGAGGCAGAATGGAGGTTGGCAGGGACAGGGTGGGAGGGTGGGGCGTGGTGTTCAATATGTGGCACGAATGTCTAGTTAAAACACATTTCATTTGGGGAGGATGAAAGAGATCTGAAGCGGGATGAGGATGGTGGCACAATGATGTGCATGTATTAAATACCACTGAACTACACACCTAAAATAGTTGAGATGCTAACATTTATATTTTATTACAACTAAAACGAACAAACAAACAAATCTACAGAAAATAATTCAGTCCGAGATCCTCCCATGTCCTTAAAAGAACTCCAGAGGGTTGCAGCCAGCTCACATCTGGGTTGCTCTGGGCTCTGGATGTGGAGAATACAGAGGACAGGCTTCCCGCTGCTGAGCACCCAGCCTGCGGGGTCAGGGGTTCAGTGCCCACCCACAGGCAAAGATTCACGTCACTCAGTTAAGGTCACTCTAGGCAGAGGGTCAGGGAGCCCAAGGCTCCCAGGCTCTTATGTGGGGCCATTCCTCTGCCTTAAAGGGAGAGGAAAACACCAGCATCCTGCCCCCTCTCGACTCCTTCTACTCCAGTCCCAGTGAGCTAAAGCCGAAAAGAGCCTGGAGCTCTTCTCAGAAGAGTGCTCTATAAATACAGCATCCTCTTGCTAATTGGGCCTCCAGAGGTCACGGTCAGCTCACCAGAGGGATCCAGGTGGGGGAGGGTCCCGTGGGGACTTAAATTTAGCCCAGGCAACTCAGCTCAGGTCACTGGCTGCAAAAGCCCTAGACGCTGTCCCCAGGAAAAGCCATGGGGGAATACTGTTCATTCTTGGTAATTGGGTGGCTTCCTCTCTCCCAGTCACAGCCTCTGAGCATAATGGATTAATATGGGGGTTTGGATACACAGTATACATTTTTATGGACAACCATTAGGACACCCTCCCTGATCCTTGCTGTAAGGTGCCTGGGCCCTGCTAAATTCAGACCAGACAGAGTTGCTGCTCAACAGACCTTACAAGGAAGCCTCAAGGCCAGGGAAGTATGAGCTAAATACGACAGTTCTGCCTTAGCCATGGCTCGCCAGGGCACTCTGGGTATAGCAGCACCTTCTCTAGTAATATGAACTCACAGAGCAGTTCTCTCTACCTTAGCATGCAAAACAGTACGTTTAACAAAAAATATTTTATAGCACCATCTTCACTGTATTAAAGTGAAATCAGTCAATATAATTTATATATAGCATTTAAATCAATATAATGTATTAACTCTAGGATAAGTGAAAGGAAAATAACTTAATAGTCCATATTTTAATTATTTTTTAAAATTGATTTTTAGAGAGAGAGGAAGGGAGAGGGATAGAGAGATGGAAACATCAATGAGAGAGGAAGTCATTAATTGGCTGCCTCCTATACGGCTCCCACTGGGGATCTAGCCTGTAACCTGGGCATGAATTGGTGACCTCTGGGTTCCTGGGTTAACGCTCAACCGCTGATCCACACCAACCAAGCTGTATCTCAATATTTAAATGCTTGGGCACAGCCACATTAACAGACTTATGAAGTATTCAGATGCTATTACCTAGTTATAATGGACTAGTAGCCCGGTGTACAAAATTTGTGCACATTAAAAGGGAATTAATTAGTGGAAATATTTTAATATTGCTATTTGTCCTTTCTCTATAATAGAAGTGTGAGAGATGAAAGGAAAGTAGTAAAATGTATATGAAAATAGTATATAAATTTATTAATAAATAAACAGTAACAAAAGGATATAACAACAAGAGGCATAATATAAAAATCTCAAAAACATGATATGAAAACAACAAAAACATGATATTGCTTTTTTAAAAACAATAGTGATGCAAACAATGACTATTAAAGTGATTAAACTTATTCTAATATCTCTCTGTACACCACATTAAGAGTGAAAACACTTTCAGAGTGCTTGACTAATTTCCCTTGTGCTGAAGTATTTAGAACTCTAACTTTAACATCACATGCTCTTCAAATTCGAGAGAAAGCAACATATAACTGACCATATGCGAAAATGGATTCAGGTAGGAATATTCCTACTCTGTCTAGAGTTTGTCCTTGTGATTTATTAATATTGAATTGGTGACCTCTTGGTTCCTGGGTTAACACTCAACCATTGATCCACACCAACCAAGCTGTATCTCAATATTTAAATGCTTGGGCACAGCCACATGAACAGACTTATGAAGTATTCAAATGCTATTACCTAGTTATAATGGACTAGTAGCCCATATCACAAATGCTGGCATCATGGGAAACTGTCGTTGAATCAATTTAAGTGGAAGGCCAGTGTCAGATGGGGACAAATCTATTCTTGAAATCAGAATAACCTCTCCCTCTGCAGATCCTGTTAATATTTCAGCTTCGATAATGTTAGGTCATAATCTTTTGATAATAAATCTGGTACCATTACAAAGATGCCATTTATTATTAAGATTTCTTAATAGTATGATGATTGAATCCACTTTCAATTTTAATTTATGACATGGCATTCCTCAAGGAGTAATTCAATGGTGAGAAATTCAATGGGAAAATTTTCCTTTTCAGTATCATCTGTGGAATCAATGGAATTATCACTCAAATATGTGTGAAAATCTCCATTAAGTATATCCAAAATTTCTTCATTTAATTTTTTAAAAAATCTTTATTGTTCAGATTATTACAGTGGTTCCTCTCCCCCCCATAACTCCCTTCCACCCTGTTCCCACCCCATCCTCTTCCCTTACACCCCTCCCGCCACTGTCCTCATCCATAAGTGTACGATATTTGTCCAATATCTTTCCACACCTCCCATATCCTCCTCCCCCACCCAGAATTATCAGTCCACTCCCTTTCTATGCCCCTGATTCTATTATATTCACCAGCTTATTCTGTTCATCAGATTTTTTATTCACTTGGTTTTTAGATTCACTTGTTGATAGATATATATTTGTTGTCACTTTGTTGTTCATAATTTTTATCTTTATATTTTCCTTCTTCCCCTTCTTAAAGAATACACTTTAACATTTCATGTAATACTGGTTTGGTGGTGATGAACTCCTTTAGCTTTTCCTTATCTGTGAAGCTCTTTATCTGACCTTCAATTCTGAATGATAGCTTTGCTGGGTAGGGTAATCTTGGTTGTAGGTTCTTGCTATTCATCATTTTGAATATTTCTTGCCAGTCCCTTCTGGCCTGCATAGTTTCTGTTGAGAAATCAGCTGACAGTTATATGGGTGCTCCCTTGTAGGTAACTAACTGTTTATCTCTTGCTGCTTTTAAGATTCTCTCTTTGTCTTTTGCTCTTGGCATTTTAATTATGATGTGTCTCGGTGTGGTCCTCTTTGAATTCCTTTTGTTTCAGGTTCTCTGTGCTTCCTGGACTTGTAAATCTATTTCTTTCACCAGGTAGGGGAAGTTTTCTGTCATTATTTCTTCAAATAGGTTTTCAATATCTTGCTCTCTTTCTTCTTCTGGCACCCCTATAATTCAGATGTTGGTATGTTTGAAGTTGTCTCAGAGGGTCCTTACACTATCTCCATATTTTGGATCCTTTTTTCTTTTCTGGTTGGGTGTTTTTTGCTTCTTCATATTTCAAATCTTTGACTTGATTCTTGCGACCCTCTAGTCTGTTGTTGGATCTCTGTATAATGTTCTTTGTGTTAGTCAGTGTATGCTTAGATTTATTGAGGGTCTCACTAAGTTTATTGGCGGTTTCTAGAAAATTCTTGAAAAACCTTAAAACCGTAGTTTTGAACTCTATATCCAATAGTTTGCTTTCCTCCATTTCTGTCATTTGTGATCTGTCTCTTTGTCTCTGCTTTTTGGCAGCTTCCTTGTGTTGATAGGGTGGCTTTCTGTGTCCTATAGGGCCGAATGGCTCAGTCTCCCCAATTACCTGAGGTGGACACTCTTGGTGCACCCTTTTGAGGGTTTTGTACACAGTCTTGTTGTAGTTAAGCTTTGATTGTTGTAGGTATCACTGGGAGGAATTGACCTTCAGGACAATTGGCTGTGAGAATCAGCTGTGTCTACAGTGGGAGAACTTCTGTGCTAGAGACATCCTTATGGGGCAAGACTTGCTTCAGTGGGGCTTTGGTGCTCACTGAGCCTGCCCCCTGAGTGTGTCCCTTATGGATCTGAGGAGTTGTAATCTGTATGGTCCCACTCTGACCACTGGGTACACTGGCTCTTGGATGTCTAGGGAGGTGCTAATTTAGGCAGAGGCTACCCAGCAGGGGCTATGGAGAGATCTGCAGATTCCTCTTCTTTGTTTGGAGTTTGGAGGTGCCCAGATGAAGCTCAGCTGTGAAGCAATGCAGGCTGCTGTGGGGCCTTGGGCCTTCTTTTGGATGTTCTGGATCTGTCTGACCCAGCTGCAGTTTGTTAGGTAATTGTAGATTGCAAAGGTCCAGGCCTTTCATATGCAAAAGCCTCTGCATGCAGCTTGGGTGGGGCAGGGTCTCAGGGAATCAATAGGGTGGAGCAAACAGTAATGGCTGATCCTCAGTCCTGTCTCAGTGTCCCGAGGTAATCACTGCAAGCACCGCTGAGGGAAAGCCACTCTGTAGCTCCTCCCACTGCCAAATAGTCCAGTTCCTCCCTGTATGAGTCTGGGTCCCCAGAAACTCCCCCAGAACTGGAGTTCAGAGCCTTTGGGAGCTTGTGCCTTCCTCTGGATTGAAAAAGACAACTGCGTCCTCAGTTGCCAACCCTTTCCTCAAGCCCTTTCCTTGTGCCTCAGTACCTCTGCACTTTACTTCCACACCTCCTCTGAGTCTCAGTGTGCTTTTCTCTTTCTGGTTGTAGGATTTCCACTCAGCCAGCCTTCCTGTGGTTCTGGGTGGTGTCGGCTTTTTCTTTTCGTTGTATTTTTAACTGGTTGTGCGAGGCAGTAATTTCAGGTGTTTACCTATGCAGCCATCTTCAAGGTTGTCTTCATTTAAGTTTTGAACATGCTCATTTTTTGGACAAAGAATTGCACGTTTAGATATATTTTTAATATTACCTATAGATTTAGTATTTCCAAAGGTAATTTCAATAATAGACCCATTACAAATAATTTCACAGGGGATTTCAATACTATACATTCCTAAGTGAAAACTGCTATCAAATTTGCCATCTCCAAGTTTTACTAATTATTCACTATAAGCAGAATCATATTTGTTGTAAGAAACAACTTTCTGAAACATCCCCAAACATTGCAGTACTTTAAACTTGTTTGTACTATGGCTGATCACATAGCATGCGGTACAATACTAAGACACTGTCGAAAATCCCCTCTAAGAACTTTCCCACCAAATACAACATTCAAATTAATAATTTCTCTTAGTAATCTGTTTATGATGTTTATAGCATGACTGGATTCCATGGTGCATTCATCAATAATGAGAAGTTGGGGCTTTTTAATAGTTATTTAGCAACTTCACTTTTTTTTTTTTTAAATATACCATATTTTCTGGCATATAAGACAACCCTCAACTTTTGAGAAGATTTTCCTGGGTTAAAAAGTCCGGACGGAGACAGTATGTGGCACAAAAAGGAGCCGACCAGAGACACTTGCGGTCTCCATCGGCACCATTGACGACCCCCAACTTTTGAGAAGAGTTTCCTGGGTTAAAAAGTTGTCTTATACAATGGAAAATATGATATTTTGTTGATTTTTTATAGAGAGAAAGGGAGAGGGGTAGAGAGTTAGAAATATCGATTAGAGAGAAACATCGATCAGTTGTCTCCTGCACACCCCTCACTGGGAATGTGCCAGCATCCAAGGTACATGCTCTTGACCAGAATCAAACCTGGGACCCTTGAGTCTGCAGAATGATGCTCTATCCACTGAGCCAAACCGGTTAGGGCACAACTTCACTGTTTATATCGAGTCTAGAAATTGAAATTTCATTTAATGGAATTGGTAATTTATATTGGGAACGACAGTTGCTTCCACCGAGAAGTAAATTTGCAGCAATTCCTGTAGACACTGTGGGTAAAAACAGTACCACCACAACCTCTAATATAATGTATTAAAACTTTATAAAGATATGCCTCCACACTCAGAGGGCCGGTTCCTGCCTGAAACCTCATCTTCGAGGCAAACAGCTCAGGAGGGCGCAGCCATTTCCAAGACGACCCCTGCAGGAGTCTTGGTCGTAATGCGTTACACCCAGGGTTTTTATATAAATAGATACATTTGAATTTAAGAGCAGTAAGAAAATGTTCAACTAAAAATTATGTGCCTAAAATTAAAAATAATGTACCTTTTGAAATTTAAAATAAGAGTTAAATTAGTATATCTGTGTAAATATATATATCACACTGTGAATGCGGAGCTACAAAAGCAGAGTGCTGATGACTCAGCACCACTGGCAGCATGATCATTACATGATTTTCCAAAATAGTAAACTACTGTTGAAAAATTCCAAACAAAAAAGGTACCGTCTTCCTCAGACTTACACCCTAATGGGAAAATTCAATGTGTGTTAAACTCACGGGACAAACACTTTTTGCATAATTAATCAGTGTCTGCTTCTAGGCTCAGAGTAATAAACAAGTGTTTCACTTACATGAGACTTTATTTTAATTTTTTAAAATAATTTTTTTATTTTTCAATTGACATACAATATTATATTAGTTTTAGGTTTACACCCCAGTGATTAGACATTATATAACTTACTAAGTGATCATTCCAATAAATCTTGTACCCATTTAATATCATAAATACTTGTTATAATATTAATGACTATATCCCCTATGCTTTATTTTACATCCCTTTGACCACCCTGTTACTGTACTTCTTAATCCCTTCACCTTTTTCACCAACCCCCCCTCCCAAACCCTCTCCTATCTAGAACCCATCAAATGGTTCTTTGTATCTATTAATCTGTTTCTGTTCTGCTTGTTCATTTATTTTTTTAAATGGATTCAATTGTTGATAGATATGTATTTATTGCCAGTTTATTGTTTGTTTTTTAGTTAATTCTCACTGGATGGTATTTTTTCCATTAATTTTTAGGAAGAGTGAAGGGAGAAGGGGAGGGGGAAAGGTGAGAGAGAGAGAGAGAAACATGGATGTGAGAGAGTCACATCAATTGATTGCCTCCTGGCATGTAGCCCAACTGGGGTGGGGAACCTGCAACAAAGGTATGTGCCCTTGACCAGAATTGAACTCAGAACCCTTCAGTTCATGGGCTCTAACCTCTGAGCAATGTCATCCAGGGCTTATTGTTCATATTTTTAGTCTTTCTCTTCCTCCTCCTCCTTCATCCCCCTCCTCCTCCCTCTTCTTCAAGAAGACCCTTTAACATTTCATATAATACTGGTTTGGTGATGATAAGCTCCTTTAACTTCTTCTTGTCTGGGAAGCTCTTTATTTGTCCTTCAACTCTCTGCTAGCTAGAGTAATCTTGGTTGTAGGTCCTTGCTTTGCATCACTTGGAATATTTTTTGCCAAACCCTTCTAGCCTGCAAAGTTTCTTTTGAGAAATCACCTGACAGTCACATGGGACTGTCAGCTGCTTTTAATATTCTCTTTTTGTCTTTAACCTTTGCATTTTAATTGTGATGTGTCTTGGTGTGGGCCTCTTTGGGTTTATATTGTTTGGGAGTCTCCACTTCCTGGACTTGTATGTCTACTTTTTTCACCAGGTTAGGGAAATTTTCTTTTTAAAAAATAATTCTTTATTGTTGAAAGTATTGTATATGTCCCCCTTCCCTCCCCCCCCATTGACCCCCTCCATCCTGCCCCTGCCCCCCACCCCAGGCCTTCAGCACCTTATTGTCTGTGTCCATGGGTTATGCATATATGTATACAGAGTGTTTGGTTGATTACTTCCCACCCACCCACCCTCCCCTTCCCTCCGAGATTCTGCACTTTGTTCCATGTTTCCATATCTCTAGATCCACTCTGTTCATCAGTTTATTTTGTTATTTAGATTCCACATATGAGTGAGATCATGTGATACTTGTCTTTCTGTGATTGACTTATTTCACTTAGCATGATACTCTCCAGGTCCCTCCATGCTGTCTCAAAGGGTAAGAGATTCTTCTTTTTGATGGCTACATAATATTCCATGGTATAAATGTACCACAGCTTTTTTATACACTCATTTACTGATGGACACAGGGAAGTTTTCTGTTACTATTTTTTTCAAATAGGTTTTTCATTTCTTGCTCTCTCTCTTCTCCTCCTGGCACCCCCATGATGGAAATGTTGGTACGCTTGAAATTGCCCCAGAGGCTCCTTACACTATCCTTATATTTTTGGATTCTTTTTTCTTTTTGCTGTTTTGATTGGATGCTTCCTTACATTCCAAATCACTGTGTTGATTTTCAGCTTTATCTACTCTACTGTTGACTCCCTGTAAATTATTCTTCATTTCAGTTAGTGTATCCTTCAGTTCTGACTGGTTCTTTTTAATGGTTTCCATGTTCTTTTTAATGCTGTTGAAGTTCTCTCTAAGTCCATCTACTCTTTTCCTAAGTTCATTGAGCATCCTTATAACCAGTGTTTTGAACTCTGTATCTAGATTGCTACTCTGTATTTTGTTTAATTCTTTTTTTGGATTTTTGTTTTTCTTCTTTCATTTGGGACATGCTTCTTTGTGTCCTCGTTTTGGCAGCTTCCCTATGTTTCTATATATTAGGTAGAGCCTCTGTGTCTCTCAGGTTTGGTAGAGTGGCCGAATGTAGTAGGTGTCCTATAGGGTCTGTGGAACAGCCTCTCCAATCACCCAAGCTGAGCACTCCAGGTATGTCCCCTACCATGTGGGCTGTGTACACTGTCCCCTGGACCACGCTGTTGTGTTGAGCCTTGCTGGCTGTTGGCATGTCAGTGGGAGGGATTTACACCCAGGCTGATCAGCTATGGGGACAAGCTGTGACCACCATGAAGGATCAGCTGTTCAGGGGCTCATTCCACAGAGCAACACTCACTTTAGTGAGGCTCTGTGTCGACTGAGCATGCCTCTTGAGCGTGTTGCTTATGGAGATGGTTGGATGGTGCTTCAATGTGGTCTGAAGCTGTCCACCATGTGCACTGGCTCTAGGACCTACTGGGGGTGCAGGCCATGGTCAGTGGCTACCTGTATTCTGTCTGGGGCCACCCAACCTGAGCTACAAAATCATCTGCATATGCCTGCTACTTGTACTGGGTTTGGAGATGCCCAGGAGAGGCCAAGCTCTAAACTAAGGTTGGCTGCCTCTACTGCTAAGCCTTGGACCACTCAGCAAGAGGTATGGTGTACACTGAGACCAAGTATTACTTGTTTGAGAAATTTTGGAAAAGTCTGAAGCAACACTGGTCATTCCTATGGGAACGCCACTGGAAACAGCCCACAGGTTGGTTGGGTGGGATTTCAGAGAATCACCAGGGCAGGGCAAATAGTGTTAACTCTGCAGGCTCTGTGGGGGGAAGTCTCAACAAAGAACAATGGCCTCCGCTAGCACTTCTGTCTGGCAGAAAGCTGCCTCCCCCCAGCTCTCAACCTGATGCCAGACACTTAAGTTCCTCCCCATATGTCCCTTGCTCCTTTGTTGCCCTGCTGCTAGAACTCAAAGGAAGTGAGTTCAACAAGTCTGTGCATGAATCCTTTAAGAGAAATTCCTGGGACTCTGCAGCCTCTGCGTCACTCAGCCCAATTACCACTTTTTTTTTTTTTTATAGCCAGCAGTTATGGGGACTTCTCTTCCTGGCACTGGAATCCTGGGTTAGGGGCCTGGTATGGTGCTAGAACCCCCTCACTCCTCAGAAGGGACATCTGCAGTTATATTCCTCTTGATTTTTTATCCAACTCACGTGAGTGTGGGACCAGTCAGTTTTGCATCTCCACCCCTCCTACCAGTCTTACGGTGGCTTCTTCTATATATCCTTAGTTACAGGACTGATGCTCAGCTAGAATTCAGGTGGTTCTGAAGGATTATTGTTCTGTAGTTCAGCTGTGGTTCTACATGACTTTTAATGTGGTTCTACATGACTTTTTAAAGTTGAGTAAAGTACAGGGCAGTTCATCATGATAGGGGACTGCCCTGCATTTGCAGACATCTCTAATCTGTGGCCTCTGTCCACTAATGCCAGTAGCATCTCCAATCATTGTAACAGCAAAGCACCTTCCAAAATTGCCAAAAAGTTCCCATGGATAACTATGGACATAACAGTTCTGAAGGTGCTTCCTTCCTTCCTTCATTTCGGTTCCTTTTCCTCCTTTTGTTTTTCCATATGATTCCAAGAAGTGGGAGCAGGGACAGGGTAAGAAGAACTCAATCTATCTTGCTGTGCAGAATGGCTAAGGAAGGACCAGATGAGTCAATTGCCAGGGGACCCATGAGAAAAGGTCTCAAAGATCTTCCCAAGAAACCATCGTCAGCAAGGAAAGAAAGTCTTCCTTCTTACTTCTATGGTGATTTGCATTTCACACATTTCTTTCGAGCATGTGATGTTATTTGAATCTACACACTAACTCTGCAATGGTAGGCAGGTCAGGGTTATAAGCAACATTTAAGAGATGAAGAAATTGAGGGACAGACAGCTTAAGTGATTCGTTGACCCAAGATTGTCCACTATTTTAGCCTGTGTTTGTTTCCTTGCCAGCCCTCCCGTGACATGTAATGATGTTTGTTCTGTGGAGACTTAATGGACTGAAAGCTCCCAGTAGCAGAGCCCACTGCCTCTCCAGGTCACCCATCATCACGAGCACTAGCATGGTTATTAAAGTGAATGGTGTTTAAATAAATATTTTAAAATAAATGAGTTAGTAGCTAACTTGCTTCCAATCTTTTATCATCTTCACAGAATCCTCCTCTTAAAGTAGGATCTCATGATGCCACTTTCCTTGCAAAAGTCTGCAGTGGTTATCCACCATCTACAAGACAATGTTGAGCTCCTTTGCTTGGCATTCAATATCTGGCTTCAACTTATATTCCCTTCCACACCCAACCATGCCATCCACACTCTAAAACACCTGAACTACTTGCCTTTATCAACTAGCATTTATTGAACACTTATGTAAGCCAAGTACTGTGCAAATAATGTGTTATTCCATTTAATCTTCACAAGAACTCTATGAGATAGGTAACATTATTATCCCCATTTTTGTGTGGAAAAGAAAACTGAGGCTTGAATAACTCACCTGCAGTTCTTAAATGGACATCCAAGACTCGGCCTCCCACCTGTCTGCCTCCCAAGCCTATACTCTTAGCACCCACACTAAGTGAAACTTATGCTTTGCTATCTTGACGGGGCCTGCTTCAGGCTCTTCTTATCCTTACAGTCCTCTACCTAGTGGCCCTTCCTCCATGAAGTCTTCCCATCCACCCACCCCAGTGAGTCACTTTTCCCTCTGTAACCTCTAATGTATTCTTACTTAAAGCAGCATCAGCTGGGCAGCTGATTGTCCTCCACTCAGGACCGTGAGCTCTTTCTAGGAAAGGACTGTGGTATATTCATTTGTAGAGCCAGCACCCAAGCCCTAACCAACAGTTGGCATTAAGTGACTCTTAAACATCTAGGGTTGAAATCCAGTGGTAAAATCATTATTATTAATGAAGTAGCCACAAGGGGGCAGTAGCAAAGGGGCTGATGATGGATTGCCCTGACTTCCTTCTGGGAGATACCTGTTCTATGTGAGGTTCTGCATAAGAGGCCCTGAGGGACAAAGGAATCAGGGTATAAAATAATCAAAATGTACTTAGTCAAAACAACATGAACTGTGGAGGAAAATTGGAAGAAAATTAGAAAAATAAAACATTTTGGAAGTTTTCACTTTTGAAATTTCTAAAAAATTTGGAAAACAAATTTATTTACATCTTTTGTTTCCCGAATATAATTTTATTAACAAGCCAAAAAAACATGCAACATTCTATTAAGGAAAACATACATTTAGATTTGTAAAGACAACTAAAAATATAGTTATTTTCTATTATAATTCTTCAAATTTTGCCACCTTTCTCCCTCCACTCTCCAAATTGTTATCTATGGATTTTAAATCAATAATTATGGGTTATTTGCTTTTCATTTCTTTGTTGTTTTGCTAGGTTGTCCCAGCTGGAAATGGATAGAAGACCATACAAATTTTGAGGAATGTTATTTTCCAAGCACTGCTGGAGATCAGAGTGTATCTACAGCTAACCCTGTAGAAGGGTGGGTTAGAACTGGATGGAGAAGAATGGTGAAGGGCCCGCCTTTATTGTTGAGCCTTAAGTGCTAGAATTCATTCAAACTGAGGTTCAGAAAATAAGAGAATTTTGAGAAGTGGGTCCTTAGGGAAAGCCTTTTTAGAGGACTTTTAAGGAGGGCCTAGAGTACCTTAACATGTCAAGAGAGAGATTTTGGTGGAATCCCGCCGAAGGCTGGCTATGTTTTCCCAAAGCTGAGGGACGTGATGGGCGGCTGTGCTAATTCCTTCCTGGACAGTCTCCAAAGCAGGAGAGAGCAGGGTTCATTGCCGCTTCCGTGATAAGAGTGAAAGGCAGGCTGCTGCTGCTCTGGGGTCAATCTTCACGCCTGGAGTTTGTAGGGAAACATGCAGACTTAGTACAGGGCCACGCAGGTGAGAACGTACTGTCCTTCCTGGTTTCCCTTGTGCCCCCAAAGGGTTAGAAACAATAGCTAACAAGTCAGGAAGGAGGTGATGGAGGAACAGAGGAGACAGTACACCCTCCCTCCCCATCGGCAGCAGGCCCAGGGGAAAGCAGTCTTACCTTTGAATGAAGACCAAAGTGCAGATTCCTTTGTGTTACCTGACATTATAAATTCTCAACTGTGGCTCTGTTTTGCAACTTTAAATGTCCAATGTCTTTGTATTAACTTAGAGTGGCCAGAAAAGTCTTGGGAGTGGCTGGGTTTTCCTCCAGGGACACTAACTCCATGGAGCCAATTGAAGGGGGCAGGGAGAGTCAAAAATAAAATCGCTTTGCAGTAGCATCTCATAATCTGTGCTTGTCTTATATAGTTTGTTTTACATATGAAAAGCTGAAGGGAGATACAATAAAATCTAACATCAGTCGTCTCTGGGTGGTGAGGTTATGAATGATGAGATGATTTGTTAAATTTGAGTTTTTAAATTTTTAAAAATTGGAGTTTTAAAATTTTCTACCATGAACATATTTTAATTTCATAATCTTAAAAAAATGAAAATAAACAGTGTTCTTTGAAAAAGGAGCGAAGAAATTAAGGCTATGTAGGTAAGAATAATTTATTGCTAAAGTTCTGTAGAACAGTCCTGCATGGCCATGGTGGGGTGGGGTGGAGGCTGGAGATGAAACCATGATCCAGTTGTAAGGAGCTGAAAGACAATGCCGAGAAAG